>JAGFPH010002535.1:163346-174084 GCA_018207615.1 Philaenus spumarius | reverse complement strand
ACGCACAAAGTTTTTGCGAGTCAGTTTCACGTGACGGCTACGCACAATATTTTCACGAGTCAGTTTCACGTGACGGTTACACATAACGTTTTCGCGACTCAGTTTCACGTGACAGTAACGCGTTACGTTTTCACGTGACGGTTACGCGTTACGGTTTCGCTTGCGGTTCCTCGTGCCAGTTTGGCGTGACAGTTTAACGTGACGTTTCACGTGTCAGTTTTGAGTTGGAGGTTTACCCAAGGCTAAATCAAATTCTATTATAATTTCTGACGGTAACAGCATTTTACAGATTTGATTCGCATTTGCATAAGGTTTGAATGACCATCCCCAACGTTTAAGCCACGTTACCGCCAAAAAAAATATTACGTTTTTTGTACGCTTTTATGAATGTTGTCACTAACATTTCGCAGATATATTTTCCATCGCCATAGTATACTGTTTATATATATATAAACTATAAACCGGTTATCGAAGGCTTTTTCACCTTTGTAGTGTTCGATCCGCCCATTTTTTCTATAAATCATGGAGATGCAAGCGATAGTTTCTTCGGCAAAAGTTGAATCTCAATAAAAAGTAGTTTTTTCAGTAATAAACTTACAAAATGTGCGTCTTTGTAACATACAGTACAGTCAATAGGTTATATTCAAGATAAATTTACAAAAATACTTACGGGGAGAAAGAAGTCGCAAATAAAGTGCCGCCGCGTTGAAAGAACTAAACATGCACAATTTATATTACACCTACTCAGATCGCGGGGGGGGGGATTTAAAATTCGATTAATAAACAGTAAACAATATACACGAGTCACGTGAGCAGAGTTACTTACCCGCACAAGAGGTAAACAATAAAGCTAATTATCGTGTACACTAATAAGCCCCGAGAGAGAAAGAGAGAGGGGGCAGTGCCGCGCCAAGGGTCGAGAGAGAGAGAGAGAGGGGGAACAGTACTTGGCGGACCTCCGTGGAGTCAGCGTCTAGGTTAGGACATGACACTAAATAATGTGATTCTTGTAGTGCTCTTTATAAACGGAGTTTGTTATGGTTTACCGTTCTCACATTCAGGTATTGTTTAAAACTCAGTGTATTTGCAAGTGTTACGGTTGTATTGTTACTTTTTATCTAGTTGTTATTACCTTTAGAAAAAGTTCCACTAACTCGGGATTCTGTATTTACAAAAGCGAAAAATGTAACTAGTTTTAATTTCCACACGTCTTGACGGAAATGCCACCGATGAAGTCGAAAGTTTTTACAGGTTAAAAGGGATCCATCGCCAAAGAGAAACTTAATTGTATTTTTAGTCTTTAACCCGTAAACATTTTTTACTGTTTAGTATAATTAAAATACGAGGGTTTGAGTGAGGATGGGGAACATTCCCCAATCAAATTTATTACTTCTTTAACTGTTTTTGACTTACTTTTTGAATAACGCTTTAGTTTTTTTAACCATAAATAAAATTGTTATCTATACTAATATTATAAAGAAGTAAAGTTTGTTTTTTTGTTTGTTTTTTTGTATGTAGGAGGTAATCTCTGGAACTACTGAACCGATTGAAAAAATAGTTTTACTAATAAAAAGCTACACTATCCCTGAGTAACATAGGCTATAATTAATTTCCATAAAACCTTTTTATATTTCAATATTTGTAAATTTAGTCGGAAAAAATTCTTAGATTATGCCTAGAATGATAAACCAACACATGTATTTACATCTATTACCATAGCAACCAATTGAATAAAATAACAGATAATATAGCTGTTAGCTCCAATATTTCCATTAACAGTTGATTTCAAAATTTGAAGCAATTATTTTTGTATTTTTAGCTTTTAGGTTAGGGTTTTAAAATGTAGACCCGAGCCTTGCTGGTTCTTTTAACCATTATTTATAACTGCTGTTATAAAATAGAAGAAATAATTTAATTTGAACATTTAACATTATTTACAATCTTAGTTTTGAGGTTATTATTAATCCTACACCTTTATTATAAATAAAACATAACGTATATTTTTAGAAGGTTCCATTGGGGGTTGGCGTGCGAAGCACGCAGTGGTCCCCCTAGTCCTATAATATAAGGAAGCTTTTGGATATTCAAAACCGTGAGCTGTTTCTAGCAAACAGTTATAAGAATAATATTTAAAATAATATTTCCAAATTTTTTGGTTTTTAATAAATAAAAAAAAAATTATATTTTTAAGGCTACAGTGTTTTCCGAAAACCTTCTAAATAACATATCCAAGATAAAGTGGTAAAAATGTCAAAGGCCTAGGTCTAATACTTAAGATTTTGTTCATACTTAGGCCTACGTGTACGCAAACATAGACTTTCAGGAAACATTGTTCAAAGTGTCGACGCTCTGTATTGTTCCCATTGTTCGCCAAACTCATAGGGTTGATTCTATATACATGGTGTATATTACATACATACACACTTTTACTCCAGAAGAAATATATATGTTCCTAGTAGTTGTATAAAAACCACTAGCTAAACTATTGCTATTTTTAAAACAAAACTGTTTTTTTTTTTTATAGAGCTCTTATAAAAAGCGAATTGCACACATTCTTATTTTGTGTTTTTTTTTACGAAAAAATTATAGGAAAGGCCAACAAATTCACTTACATACTCAGAAAAGTATGTAGAATACAAAAATAAAATTGTCAAAAGAATTCCAAAAATGTCAATTTTTTTGCAGATCCCCTTAAGTTAATTCTTTTTTTTTCTTTGGTGATCGTATTCCGGGCACTGCATAACTATCACACATGTGTAAGTACGTGAGTAACATATAATATAACAGCTGATTTCACCCATCGTCAGTAATACTTTACCAATCCCAATGTAGACGATACTTTGGGGTTATGTTTACAACTTCAATCGTTGTAATTTCTCGTGAAGTTGATTTTCTTTTTAATTATGAGTTATAGAACTAATTTTTGCTGTAATACGTTACAATATTCGCTTTAAGGTTATAAACTGAATATAAATACAACCTTTTATCATCAATATATTCTATACAAACTTAAAGACGAGAATTATATACTTTCGTTTAACTTCGAAAATAGTCGTACATCTTCGTATAGCATGTAAACATATTCGATTACTAATTTCTTCACTATAATATTAATAACTTCTGAATCATTTGATCTATCAATATGAAACAAAAAGCAATTCAAGGCTAATATTTTGAAATAAATCGATCGAATAGTTTTCGCTCTAGCTTTGTACATACAGACAGACATTTTGTAAAAACCACTTTTTTGGGTCAGGGGTCCCAAAACGGATATTTCCACAAAAATCTCAACATCGATTTTTTTTTGCGATCACTATACTTTCTCTATACTATAGTATAGTGAGAAAGTAAAATGTAAATGTTCGGTTGTTCAAAACCTTAAATCTTCGAAAGTTCTTCACCGATTGCTTTGAAATGTTGACACAAAGATTCATTTAAATAGACACGTATTTTCATATACTTTCTCTATACTATAGTACAGTGAGAAAGTAAAATGTAAATGTTCGTTTGTTCAAAACCTTAAATCTTCGAAAGTTCTTCACCGATTGCTTTGAAATGTTGACACAAAGATTCATTTAAATAGACGCGTATTTTCATATACTTTCTCTATACTATAGTACAGTGAGAAAGTAAAATGTAAATGTTCGGTTGTTCAAAACCTTAAATCTTCGAAAGTTCTTCGCCGATTGCTTTGAAATGTTGACACAAAGATTCATTTAAATAGACGCGTATTTTCATATACTTTTTTTTAAAAACAACGTCATTGATAGAACTTTTTTAAAACAATACAAACTATACTAAATATTTTACGGCAATGGGAGTGTCATACTAAGTAATAAATACATATGTTTATTGTTGATACAGTAATCAGCTGTTTCCTCATATATTTCCACAGCTGATTTCAAAATTTGAAACAATTATTTGTATTTCTAACTTTTAGGTTAGGTGTTTGTAAGTGTAGAACTGAGCCTTAGTTTTTCTTTGAACCTTTATTATAACTGCTGTTATAAAATAACGGAAATAATTTGATTCGAACATTTAACATTATTTACCATCTTAGCTTTAGGGATATTATTAATCCTACACCTTTATTATAAAGAAAACATATCATAATTATGTGTACAGTATATAAGGTTCCAACGGGGTTGGCGTGCAGAGCAAGCAGGGCTGTCCCCTAGTTTGACTATATGCCAGTACGCGTGTATGCCACTGAACTAATTCTAAATGGCTGGACCAATTTTGATGGCATTTTTTGTGTGTGTTTGAGTGGGTCCCTGTATGGTTTAGATTCACAATTGCAAGGGGTTGAAATGGCGTTGCTAACCCTATACGATAAATATAAATTAAACTAACTTCCTACAAGCTATGAAGCTAAAATTATGTCATATTATTTTTAAAGGATTTACAAAACTATTTGCAATTTGATTTTTTAAGTCAAAGGGACGAAATCGAATCCCTTAAAATTAAATAATAATCCACTTACTTTTTATATATTCTCAAAAACGACTCGACTAATTTTATTAAAATTTCACAATTTACACATATTAGTACAAGGATTGTTTTAGAGAATATGGTCGCTACAAACAAAAAGATTTAAATGGGGTACCTATTCCTATACAATAAAAAAAATGCACTAAATTCTTACAAACTATAAATCTAAAGTTATTTAATACTAGGGGAGACCCCTGCACGCCAACCCCGTTGCGGAACCTTCTAAACTCATATTTTATTTGTAATGAAGGTGTATGATTAATAACAACTCCAAAGCTAAGATTGTTTAATAATGTTAAATGTCCAAATCAAATTATTTCGTATATTTTATAACAGAGTTATAATGTATATGTTAAAAGAACCAGCAAGGCTCAGGTCTACGTTTAAACAAAACCGTAACGTTAAAGTTAGAAATACAAATAATTGTTTCAAATTTTGAAATTAGCTGTTAATGGAAATATTAGAGCAAACAGCTGTTTGCAGTACCGACACTAAAACTATTAATATATTACTATGATAATATATTACTATGGCGCTTCCACTGTTATACAATATTTAGTATAGCTTGTATTGTTTTTACGTCCAACAGGTGGCGCTCTTTACAAAAACCTAACCTAAAAGTTGGAAATACAAATTGTTTCATAGTCTGTAATCAGTTGTTAGGGGACATATTAGAACAAACAGCTGATTACTGTACCAAAACTAAACATATTTAATTATCATTTAGTATATATGGCGCTCCCATTTCCGTAAAATATTTGGTATAATGTGTGTTATTTTTACGTCAACAGATGGTTGTTCGTAAAACCCTAACTTAAAAATTAAAAATATAAACGTTTATTAGCGCATTTCCATAGGAAAAATGAGCTATTGCAGTGGCTCTTATGGTAGCAAGGTCGAGAGTAGCAAATGAGACCCGATCATGGTCCCTAGAACACGTTTTTGAGTGTCGTTAAAAACTTTATATATTTATGTTCACACTCTAAAGGCGGCATTTTACGTCCGATTTGGTCTTTTAAAAAAGACAGATACGAGCGGTGACTTTTATGGTGCACCTAGGTCGAGAGTGGCCAATGAGAACCGATCAAAGTCCCCCGAATACGTTTTGGGGTGTAATTAAAAATTGTGTACGTATATGTGTGTCTAAACTCTAACGGCCACATTTCAAGTCAGATTTGGTCCAAATTTATTGCACACGTTGGTTTTTCCAAGTCACTCGGACGAATTCGTCAGCCAAAAGTTCCAACAACCGGAAGACGTTTTTGACAGGAAGAACATTTTTAGCGAATTTCCATAGGAAAAATGAGCTATAACAGTGGCTCTTATGGTAAAACTCAAGGTCGGGAGTAGCAAATGAGCACCGATCATGGTCCCCAGAACACGTTTTGGGGTGTCATTAAAAACCATATATATGTATACATATATGCATATATGTTGGCACTCTAGCGGCCGCATTTTATGTCCGATTTGGTTAAAATTTTGTACACATGTTGGTTGTCCACGTCGCTCGGACGAGTTCGCTAGCCAAAAAATCCAACAATTGGAAGCACGTTTTTTTACCTAAAGTAACTATTGTTTGAGATTTTTCCTACGAGAATGAATTTTTGTGAGTTTTTTCTACACATTTAAATTTAGAATGTTATTCTGCATATTTTGTTTTTTTACGCGACCTTATAACTCGCTTGGTTCCCTCAAAATCGATCAAAACGTAAAATACCTTAGAAGTACCCGGTTCAAAGCCATGTGTTGGATTCTACCGTGAGGTTGGCGTGCGAAGCAAGCAATGCATTGTGTATTGAAGATAATCCCAATATACGAATGTCGTGCGAAGCACGCAATACGTTGTGTATTGGAGGTACTGCCAACATGCCGAATGGCGTGCGAAGCACGCGATGCTTTGTGTGTTGAATACACTCCCAATATGCGGAATGGCGTGCGAACCATTTTGCAGCTATTCAGCACCGTCGTGAATAGACCAATTTCCCAAATTGTTGGTTGAAACACTTAATTTTGGAAATTTGCTCAACTCACGTCAGCGGTACAGCTGCGTGGTCGAATTATTTTAAGTTTGAAATCAGCTGATAATGGAAATATTATAGGAAACAGCTGACTATTGTTATTATTGTAGTCAAGAAACGTAATTATGCAATGGCGCTTACATTTTTGTTAAATATTGAGTATATTTTTTGTTGTTTTTATGTTCAATAGATGACCAATTACCCGTGAAACATTGTGACAAAATTTCAAAGTAGGCCTAATAGGTGAAAAACTTTCAGAGATTAGCTATTTTGAACAAACGAACATTTATATTTTTATTTAAATAGATTCTCAAATGGGATAACCACCCTTAAAATTAAATTAGGCAATAGCGAGCATTGCCAGGTCCACTGCTGTATATTCATTGTTCAATCACACGTCATCGTTCACAAGATATTGCTTCGCACGCCAACCCCCGTATTGGCAATATCTTCAATACACAGTGCATTGCGTGCTTCGCACGCGTACCCCTATATTGTGAGTATTTTCAACACAGAGTGCATTGCGTGCTTCGCACGCCAACCCCACTGTAGAATCCACCACGTGGCTTTGAACCGGGTACTTTTATTTTATTTTAGTTTTGATCGATTTTGGTGGAACCAAGCGAGCTATATATAAGGTCGCGTGAAAAACAAAATGTGCAGATTAACATTCTACATTTATATTTTTAGAAAAAACTCGAAAACATGAGCTTGGTATTCAATAATGCTCTTATTAAAATTCTTACTATTCTTCAGTTAATCGTTATTATTTCAACTAAATTATAACTAAACCCAAAGTCTAGCACATTTTTTTAAAGCTATTTAAATGGCAAAGTTTTTAACAATATTTGCCATGTTCTCAAATAAAATCGAAACAGTTTTATAAGTGTATAAAAAAATTAATAATTTTCATACAAGCATTTCAAGCAAATAATTAAGTCAAAATTATTAATAATGTAGTTATTTTTATATAAAACTGTTAGGGGAATTCGAATATGTAATCACAATATCAATGCGCATTCTTATATGCTAAGAAAATTAGAATTTTTTGATAAATGTACCAAATTTTGAAAATTTGGAAAAATACCTCTGTTGTCCATAATTTTTGGAATAAGAATTTTTTTTAAATAAACTGTTTTACTGCATTTAGTGTCTACTTTACCCACATAAAAAGTTTAACACTAATTTTGTTCCACACTGTATATATGATTTTTAACGGTTACCCGAAACGTGTTTGGGTACCATGATCGGTGCTCATTTGCTACTCCCGACCTTGAGTCTTACCATAAGAGCCACTGTTATAGCTCATTTTTCCTATGGAAATTCGCTAAAAATGTTCTTTCTGTCAAAAACGTCTTCCGGTTGTTGGAACTTTTGGCTGACGAACTCGTCCGAGTGACTTGAAAAAACCAACGTGTGCAATAAATTTGGACCAAATCTGACTTAAAATGTGGCCGTTAGAGTTTAGACACACATATACGTACATAATTTATAATGACACCCCAAAACGTATTCGGGGGACTTTGATCGGTGCTCATTGGCCACTCTCGACCTAGGTGCACCATAAAAGTCACCGCTCGTATCTGTCTTTTGGAAATTCGCTAATACAGATGTTTAAAGCGACATAGGCCTATACAAATGCTAGTATTTACCTGTTTTATAAACCCACCATCAACTCCTATAAAGGCGAGTGTACGTCCGTACGTGAGTAACATGTAATATAACAGCTGATTTCACCCATCATCTGTACTACTTAAACAAACCCAGTGTAGATTATAGTTTGGGGTTACGTTTACAACTTCAATCGTTGTAATTTCTCGTGAAGTTAATTCTTTTTAAATATGAGTTATAGAACTAATGTATGCTAAAATATACGTTGTAATATTTTCTTTGAGGTTATAAACTGTATATACATCAAACCTTTTGTCATCAATATATTTATTTATACAAATTTAAAAAAGAGATACCTATTCGTTTGACTTCGGAAACATTCGTAGCCTACATCTTCATATAACATATAAACATAATTCGATGTTTCACTATGTTATTAATAAAAATGAAAAGCAATTAAATATAGTATTCTTATCTTTCTTTAAATATATAATAACTTATATAAATAAAAATGTTTAACAAATAGGCCTACAGTTTTATAATCCTTACTAGCGCTCCCCGTTGCGGCTTCGCCCGCACAATTTTAATTAGATATTATAATATGTTATTCAAAGCGAAACAATTATATCTATGGCTACCCTTCAAAGTGAGTTAAGTTCATTTTTAGTTGAAATTAATTTTAATATAATTACTTTGACTGTTATACACTCCTCTTTTTAAAACAACAGATCAGGTGTAAATGGGACCAACCTTTCTAGATATTGACACGTGCAGAATCATTTAATTATGATATTACGTTTAAATACAATCATAAAAACGGATTTTTTCAATTAAAAATATAAATGGACTTAAATTAAAGGCACAGATATATTAATTTGTAAATGTTTCAAAATATTTGGTTATTTTTTTTTATATATTAAATTAAAGTTTACTAATACTCGATGTTTTTCTACGTGTGTTTGTTGATACACTTCATTTGCTCTTTTCAGTTGTTTTTTTCGAGTCAAATCAGTGTACCTTGAGCGTCGTTTTCTTGATTTAGTAATATGTGAAGAGTCTATAGTATTTGTTTGCTCACTACTATTAATGATATTATCATCATCAATGGGGATATAAACATCGAAATGACCATTTGTCAAATTTCCACTAAAACGCAATTTACCTATTGCATTATTTTCATTTCCAAACTTTTCGTAAATTTTACCATTTAAATAAACTTCAAATAAAAATGGGAATATTCTTCCAGCAGCCATTAACTCGCACAATCCACCATAGACGTGTTCTCGTGAAATATCATCAAAATATTCTATTGCACTTCCGTGATTATTACCATTTTTACTATAAGACGTGATCGAAAATTGTTCCCAATGATCAAAAACGTATTTTACAATAATCTGACGAACTTCTAATGATCTTTCTTCGATTCCATACATAATATAAGATAGTGATCTAAAAAGGCAGGATCCATCTCCTAAAATTGAAATTACTTGATGAGGAATAAAAATTCCATTTACTTTGAGATTTTCTATCTCCATCGCTCAAGGTTCAAGGATTGAAAAGGATCAATGTACATATATTTATCCTGCAAATAAAGGTTAAGATAAAAATTGTCAAGGTTATAATATAAATTTTTACTAAAATGAAAATTCTAGGATATTGGCAAAAAAAAAAATTTTAATTTATTTCGAAGTTTTATCTTAAAAAATTTAAAAATTTTTATTACTTAATAACAATATAAAGAAATATATACTTAGGAATTATCAAAAAGCAAAAAGTTTAAGCTCAACTTGACTTTCTCACTATATATAGAGAAATTATAGTGATTGCAAAATAAATCGATGTTGACATTTTTGTGGAAATATCCGTTTTGGGACCCTGGAGCCAAAAAAAAATGGTTTTTACTAAATGTCTGTATGTATACAAAGTAGGTCAATGAACAAATTTGCACCAAACATGTCAATTAGGCCTGTATAGATGCATTAAAAAAGGTTTTAAAAAATTTGAAAAACAACCCCCTTTTTAGTTAAAAAAACTTCCAAAAATTAGTTTTTATTTTGTTATAAAAAAATTGCTTAACGATTTTGATCAAATTTAGCTTATTTGTAGCCCTTAATATACTCTACCTTATGCAAAAATTAGCATCTTCCTAAAAATTCTCATTTAGCTAATAATAATAATGACAATGTTAAAGAAGAGAAAGGGGTTTTGACGTGCGAAGCACGCAATTTTATGATAGTACAAATTTGTAACAAACATGTCAATTAGGCCTATATAGATGCACGAAAAAAGGTTTTGAAACATTTTTAAAATCATCCCCCTTTTTGGTCAAATACTTCCCATATAATGTGTTTTAATATTTTTATAAAAAAACTGTTCAAACGATTTTAATCAAATTTTGCTTATTTTTAACCCTTATTATACCCTACCATATGCAAAAAAAAAGAAGCATTTTTCTAAAAATTCTCGTTTAGCTAATAATAATAATAAAGAATAATAATATATAGAAAAGGGGGTTGTCGTGCGAAGCACGCAATGTTTTGCCCTAGTAATAAAACGTGGACGAAGAAAAGGGGTTGGTGTGCGAAGCACGCAATGTTCTCCCCTATTAATAGAACGTG
>JAGFPH010002535.1:141829-153999 GCA_018207615.1 Philaenus spumarius | reverse complement strand
CGCAACGCGAATATACTACATAGCACTTCTTATTGGGAGAGGAAAAAGCATCAAACTCGCGACCGTCACCGCTCGAGATATAGTATGTATGTATATATATATATGATATTTGTGTTATATGTATATTAAATACCAAAGTCAGCAAAGTCATTAATGTTTTAAATTATTTACCCTTATTCTCCTCTTATATTAATACTGATAAAAATATAAATCGGTCATAGAAGTTATCACTTCTAACGTGTGGTCTTAAGCACACCCAATGTTTTTTTTTACTACTAAATTTCTGGATTTCGGGGGGTTTGACCCCTTAACCCTCCCTCCCCCCCGGCTACTGCCTTGAATTCAATCGATCAATTAATTCGAACTTCAAATCGCTTTATTTTTTAGTGTAAAATACCATATTAAAATTGTCATTGTGATATAGTTGGTCAAAGATCGGAAAATGATTTTTTTCGATTATCTCGTTTTTTTTTCTCGGGAGTCAATAACGTTACGATGAAAATGAGTGGTAATAAGAGTTCCGATAGAGAATATAATTTTCGTTTTCAAGTACAATGAAAATTATGGACAAACAAGTTTTCCTCGCAACAACCAAAAACCAAGAGGACTAGGCTAATATTTGCTACACAGGGTGTTGAAGAAACCTTAGCGAGCTATACAGTGTGCTACTGTATACAGTACATTAAAATAAACGGTACCAGGAATTGGCACATACTTTCTCACAATCTTATATTTAAATTATTAACACGTTCACTGCCAAGGACGCACATGTGAGCTTGACACTGAACACTATGAGAAGCGGCCGACGCACAGTGCATTGCACGCCAACCACCATATTGGGAGTATTTTCAATACACAATGCATTGCACGCCAAACCCCGTATTAGGAGTATCTTCAACACACAAAGCATTGCGTGCTTCGCACGCCAACCCCCGTATTGGGAGTATCTTCAACACACAAAGCATTGCGTGCTTCGCACGCCAAACCCCGTATTAGGAGTATCTTCAACACACAAAGCATTGCGTGCTTCGCACGCCAACCCCCGTATTGGGAGTCTCTTCAACACACAGAGCATTGCGTGCTTCGCACGCCAACACCACCGTAGAATCCACCCCATTGCTTTGAACCGGGTACTTCTATGGTATTTTACGTTTTGATCGATTTTGGTGGAACCAAGCGAGCTAAAAGGTCGCGTAAAAAAACAGAATGTGCAGAATAACATCCTACATTTATATATGTAGAAAAAACTCAATGCACGCAATGCACTGTGTATTGAAAACACTCCCAATATACGGAATGACGTGCGAAGTATTTTGCAGCTATCCAGCACCACCGTGAATAGATCTATTTCTAAAATTGTTGGTTGAAACCCTAAAACGTAGGCCTATAAACTTAATTTTGGAAATTCGCTCGACTCACGTCGGCGGTTCAGCTGCGTGGTCGAATTATTTAATGGATGCAGTGTGTACGTTTGAGCGATCATCGTGTTACCGTTTCAAGGCCGAATAAAATTAGTGAGCGAGCAAACGGTTTGATGAGGCCACCAACCTCGCCTTCTTCCTACTTCCTCTGTACAGACACTTGTGCCTTGCCCTACCCTGATAACACGATTCGTTTGGTGGCCTTCTTGGTACAATATTAGAAATTAGAAGTTTAGAATCTAATTGTATCCGTTGAAAAGCAGTTCGGAATATTCGTATTTAAGATTAAGCAAATGCTTTTGCTGAATATCTAGTCTATACTAATCTCCCCAAAAAACACTTCGCGTTAAAAAAAAACGCCCAGAAAGCTCTTAAAAGAAGAATGATATCATAAATAGGTCGCCAATATTAAGTATATATAAGTACGAGTAACTATGTAATGATAAACTAATAATATTCTTAGAAACAATGTATATTAGGAGATTAAAATTTAAACGACGAATTTTTCCGCTACAATCAATCACATTTACCGACTGTTTTTTTTTTCTTGGCGTTCCGCAAAACGGCCGTTTTGCTTGATATTATAAAGAGGTAAAGTTGTTTTTTTTTTGTAGGCCTATGTAGGGGGTAATCTCTGGCACTACAGAACCGATTGAAGAAATAGTTTTACTAATAAAAAGCTACACTATCCCTGAGTAACATAGGCTGCAAACTCATTTCGATAAAAACCTTTTTTTATTTCAATATTTGTAAATTCAGTCGGAAAAAACTCTTAGGTTAGGCCTAGAATGATAAACCAACACATGTATTTACATTTATTACCATAGCAACCAATTGAATAAAATAACAGATAATAAAGCTGTTTGCTCCAATATTTCCATTAACCGCTGATTTCAAAATTTGAAGCAATTATTTTTGTATTTCTAGCTTTTAGGTTAGGGTTTTAAAGTGTAGACCTGAGCCTTGCTGGTTCTTTTAACCATTATTATTACTGCTTTTATAAAATATAGGAAATAATTTAATTTGAACATTTAACATTATTTACCATCTTAGTTTTGAAGTTATTATTAATCCTACACCTTTACTATAAATAAAACATATGTTTTTTAAGGTGCCATTGGTGGCTGGCGTGCGGAGCACGTAAGGGTCTCTCCTAGTATTTAATAAAGTTGGCCACCACAGAGCTCTGATAATTTAATAGAATAAGACTTGAACACAAAATCTCACAACACGTTTACTAACTCAAACGCGTTTCAACGACATGTCGCCATCTTCAGTGGTGCACGAGATACAATAACCAAACTATAATTTTACTGAAGATGACGACATTTTCGTTGAAACGCGTTTGAGTTAGTGCACGTACTGGGAGATTCTGTGTTCAAGTTTAATTCTATCCAGCTCAAAAGTCAAGCTCAATGTATAATTATCCGGTAATTCAGGTAGATTTTGATGAAATTCTACCTGTTGCACACATTACCATAGAGTCAAAAATCGTTCCGAAACTTCACGATACGGTCCCTTGGATAAGTAAAGACGTAGGTATACGTTCTGAATGCTCAGAAGAAAAGCCACCGTTTTTTGCTCTTAACAAAACACGTGATCTTTTTAACGGTAAGCTAAATGATATTAAATTAAATTTTGTATGCTATTTAGTGTGATACAGATGCACTCATCAACACAGGGCGTTCTGGTTATTAGCGAATTTCCATAGCAAAAATGAGCTATTGTATGGTAAGACCCAAGGTCGGAAGTAGCAAATGAGCACCGATCATGGTCCCCAGAACACGTTTTGTTGTCATTAAAAATCATATATATATGTATATATGCGTTCTGTTCGCACTCTAGCGGCCGCATTTTAAGTCCATTTGGTTCAAATTTGGTGAACATGTTGGTTGTCTACGTCGTTCGGACGAGTTCGTTAGCCAAAAAATCCAACAATCGGAAGCACGTTTTTTGACCGGAAGTAACTATTTTATCTACGAGAATGCATTTGTTTTTAAGTTTTTTTTACAAATATATAAATGTAGGATGTCATTCTGCACATTTCGTTTTTTTACGCGGCCTTATAGCTCGCTTGGTTCCAACAAAATCGATCAAACCGTAAAATACCATAGAAGTACCTTGGGTTCAAAGTCATGTGGTGGATTCTACCGTGGGGTTGACGCAATGCATTGTGTATTGAAGATACTCCCAATATGGAGGTTGGCGTGCGAAGCACGCAATGCTTTGTGTGTTGAAGATACTCCCAATACGGGGAATGGTGTGCGATGCACCAATGCATTGTGTTTTGAAGATAATCCCAATATGTGGAATGGCGTGCGAACCATTTTGCAGCTATTCAGCACCGTCGTGAATAGACTTATTTCAAAAATTGTTGGTTGAAAACCTAAAGCATAGGCCTATAAACTTAATTTTTGATATTTGCTCAACTCACGTCAGCGGTTCAGCTGCGTGGTCGAATTATTTTAATTGTACCTAAATTTCTTATTTTTAACGTAGGCAATATAGGCTCTAGGCATACAGATTAAAGTGAAAGAAAAGTTTAAGACTAGAATTTGCATACATACAGAACACCGTCCTAATTATAACGGATTTTATTAAATTGTTTTAGTTTACAAAAGGTACCCCAAAACTTCAAACTATTTTGCTCATAATGTAAAACAAACTAACTAATACTGTCAGCATGCAAACTAACTTATGCCTAGGCCTACTTACTTGTAATCCAGCACAAAATATTTGTAATTGCGCAACACTAATCACACGCGCACAAATAATACTCAGCAGACGTAAACAATTTGATTATTTACAATTAAACTCACAACATAACCTACAAACACCATCACCGGCTTAGTTCGACGATACACTAACCTGGAGAAGAAGAAGGTAGGTTAGTTGTTATTGTCAAGAATTATCGAAAAGGCATTTACTGTGACGTCATCATTCTCTCGGAATTTCTATAATCACAGATTTTACGGATAACTTTAAGTTTAAAGTCAAAGTAAATAGGCCATACCTTATTTTATATTTTGTGGTCTTTTATACGGTCTGTATGATATTTTTTATTGTCTTTATGGTACTTTTCTTGGTCTTTGTGGTCATTGTATCGCGTTTACGGTCTTCTTTTCTTGTTTATGGGCTTTTGTATGGCCTTTGAGGACTTTTTATGGTTTGTGTGGTCATTTTTGCTCTTGTGTTTTTTTTATGGTATTTATTGTGGTCGTTGTGGACTTTTTTATGGCCTTATGATCTTTTTTTGTCTTTATGGTCTTTTTAGGCTTTTTTATGGTATTTTTATCTTTGTTATGGTCTTTAAGGTATTGTTAAGGTCTTTATAGTCTTCATGCACTGTTTTTGTCTTTGTGGTATTTTTATGGTCTTTTTACCCTATTTATGGCCTCTTTTTGATAACTATGGGTGTTTATTGTCTTTGTAGAAATTCGTACGGTCTTTATGCTCTGCTTTTGGTCATTGTGGTATTTGTATGGTTTTGTATGGTCTTTTTATCGTATTAATGGTCTATTTTTGTTTTTATGATCTTTGTGGACTTTTTCTGGTCTTTATGTTCAGTTTTTGGTCTTTGTAGTATTTGTATGGTCTTTATGGTCTTTTTACCGTCTTTATGGTATATTTTTTGTTCCTATGCGCTTGTTTCTGGTCTTGATGCTCTGTTTTTGGTCTTTGTGGTCTTTTTATCATCTTTATGGTCTATTTGTGGTTCCTATGCCCTTTTTACAGTCTTTGTAGGCTTTTATGGTCTTTATGCAGTTATGCTTGTTTTTTGTCTTTTTATCGTCTTTATGGTCAATTTTTGGTTCTTATGGGCTTTTTATTGTCTTACCAGTAACTTTATGGTTTTTAAATAAATTTGCATACGTTTAGGGGGGGGGGGGGGGTGAGAAAGATTCGTTACGGCGCAAATAACTGGTGCTGCACTGAGTCCTTTATCAATAGCGCGTAAAACATGCCAAATATTTATTTCATATAGGCCTACAAGAGAATCAGAACTATCTCTTTAATTTTCACGATCTTCGTAACGAAATTTAATCGACAAAAGTATCTTTGAGAGCAATATGTGTACAAGAAAAGAAGGCGGAAGTATACCTAAATTAACACTACATCCGTTAATTGACTATAGTGAGGACCTTTTTTATAATAGTAGGCTACTAGTGAACCCAGCAATGCTTCGCTATTCCTTCATTTAATTTAAAGGGTAGTTATTCCATTTCATTACATTGACTTAAGTAATCGAATTTCAAAATTTGTTTGCAACTTAAGAATGTACTACACAAATTTATACTTATAGTTTGTAAACCTTTATAGATAATACAGTAAACTTTTGTTTGCTTTTACCTAATCTAAAAACTCTGATAGTCGTGAAGAGTTGTAAGAAACCTGATTCTAAATTAGCCAAATTGGTAGGTTTTTTTAGGCCTAACCTAAAATGATGTTAAGTTTTGTATCCAAATCGGCTGTTTTACAAACAATATGTAAAACCAATGTTTGAATTGAATTAAAATATAGGTAAGCGTTTTTAGTTGATTTTTGTTTTTGTTTGCTTTAAGTTGGTCCATCTAACCTAAAAAAGCTGTTGGTTTTGAAGAATAATAAACTGGTTATAAAATACTAAGTAAAGTTGGTATGGTAATGAATGTAAACAAACATGTGTTACTAAGCATTAGAACAGCTGTTTTCGTGAATAATTATGATATTGAGTTCTTAGAAAATACGATGATCAGTTTTCCCGAATTTGAAAATTTTCTGGGAAACTTTTCAATTTTGTCTTTTCATATAAACCTAATTCGGACTATTACGAGCATTTAAAAACATATCCAATAAAAAATAGCCTAAAAATAGCCAAATTGGTCCAGCCGTTCTGCTTACCAACGAACAGCATTTCATTTTTACTTTCTCCACCCTATACGTAGTATATGGAGAAAGTATTGTTTTCATAAAAATGTTCAAATTTGAATTTTCAGTTGAATTATCTGTTTTGGTGCTCCCAGAACCCCAAAAAATGGTTTAGTGCAATTATCTGTGTTGGTGCTCCCTGAACCCAAAAATATTTTTAGTGGAATTTTTTGTTTTGGTGCTCCCTGAACCCAAAAAAGTGTTTTTAGAGTGGTGTCTGTCTGTCAGTCTGTCAGTATGTATACACGACCAGAGAGGACACTATTGGTCCGATTTTCATGAAATTTGGTATGTAGGTACTAAACCCTAATATCTCCAGGCGTTTTTTTCATTTTTTTGAATTTTGAATTTTTAAGGGTAATTTACCCCTAAAAACCCATAAAAAAACTACAAAAATGCAAATTTCTCAAAAACGGCTCTAACGATTTTGATCAAATTTTCAGTATTTATAGTGCTTAAGATGCCAAACAAAATGACACCACCCGCTTTTATCAAAACTTCGGCGTTTTATAATTATGGGGAAATGTTTAAAAATAAACAAGTTTATGTTGTTAATCTAGCATCGCGACGGCGGCCGCACGGGGTAGCACCATGGTAGCGATCACGGTCAGTAATTCAAAGGTCGCGCGATTGAATCCCGCCTAGGACAATAATTTTTTATACGATTGACGTAGGTAGAATATTATTTTTTGTTTTGTTCTAAAAAGTAATAAATAAAATGATTGAAAACAATATTATTTTGACTACAGTAAGTTGGGAGAAAGTTTGTGTCAGTTAACTGATACCGTTTATTATTAAATAAATTATACATTTGAATCGACTGTTTTTATTTTATTTTATTGGTTGCTACATGGTAATGAATGTTAATGCATTCAAATAACATGGCTGTGTTAGTTCATCAGTCGAGGCCTAAAATAAAATTATTTTGTACGTTTAATTTTAACTATGTATTTTTCCTATATTTTAATAGATACTCTGCTATTCGGGGCGGAGACAAATCCAACAAATCAAAGATTATAAAAATTGGTTCAGCCGTTCCTGAGTTATTATAAGTGTTGTAACAAACCAGACTTTGTTTTATATACAGGGTGTCTTCCAACCATATGAACAAACTTTATCACGTTATTCTGCATGTCAAAATAAACAAAAAGTGTAATATAACATGTGTCCTATCTCATTCCGTTTTTGGTCGGTCTGTCTGTATGTGTTTTTTACAAAATAGCCTACTTAATATTTTTAGAAGTAGAAAAGATATTGAGCTCAAACTTTGTGCACCTATTTGTTGCGTATCCTTCTATCACTGTACGAAAAATTAGAACAATATTTTAAATATTTTCAAAATGGCGGCCGTTTATAATTTTTTATGTCAAATATCTCAAAACCGCTAACTTTACAAAAAAATTACAAGAGACAAAAAGGTTTACTTTTTTTATGTCAAACTCAATGGTTTTTTTTTATTTTATCTGTAGCTCAAAGGACAACAGAGATATTGACCAAAAAAAGGAAAAATGTATTTCTTGGTAGTTGTCAACAATACCCAGAATTACAAAACCTAGAAACAAAACATTCTAAAGTTATTTTGAGCTAAATTAATAAGTTATTTGCATAATGTTCCGAGCAAATATTCGTTTATACAAATTTAAAGAAGAAATACCTATCCGTTTAACTTAATAATATAACAGCTGATTTCACCCATCATCTGTAATACGCAAACAAAACCTAGCGTAGATTATACTTTGGGGTTATGTTTACAACTTCAATCAATAATATAGCCTATAATATTAATAACTTTTAAATCTTTGATCTATCAATATGAAACAAAAGGCAATTAAAAGATAATATTACACATAAACACAAAATCTTAACAAATATTCCTACGGTTTATAGTCCTTATAATTGTACACATTTACCGAGTTAAAAATCCTCGTCTGCATAGTTAGGTAGGCCTAGATAAAGTGTGTTGTTTAAATAATAGTATTTTGTATAAATGATATTTCTGATGTGTATCTAATTAATCCGCTTGTGAGCTTTCACGGGGATTTACTAGTAAAATCATAACAACCTTTGCTTTGTGTTAAAAAAAAAATGTATGATTCAATATCTGAGAGTTTTTTCTTTGGACGAACATCATGCCTGTGTATTCTATTTTAGATTTTGTTCAACATTTTCTAAACTAGAAAAGCCTTGGTTTTGAAGGACTTGACAATTACAATTATTTTTCTCTTACTTACATTCTTTCTTTTTTCAAGTACACCTTTTGGTTTTGTCGTTATAAATTTAATAAACCTAGTTTTACAAAATAAACACACTACTAGTAACCTAGACACACTTCATAAATTCACAGACACCAACTAACTCACTTTATCTATGTTATGTGAGGCCTACTGTTATACACATGTAGTGTTAACTAATTGTTAAACAGCTGATACGAACATGACTTGGGTTCAGTACCAACATTGAAATATTAAATTACAGTAAAACCAATGAATACTTAAATGTTTTAAGTATTCATTGGTAAAACTACAAAGAGGACAGAGATGTCAATATAGAGTTACCGGTACTAGTAACCCCCATGGAAAATCACATTAGATTAATTATATACACATGAGAAATACATAATTAAAAAAAAACTATTTAAAAACAACAGACTTTAACTATGCTGACGGGGATTTTTAACTCGGTAAATGTGTACAATTATAAGGATTATAAAACAGTAGGCCTATTTGTAAATTGTTTTATTTCTATTCATTCGTTGTTATATATTTAATGAAAGGTAAAAATATGTAACGGGCCCCCCTTCCTTGGGTTCGGCTCTCCTGCGTCCGACTCCTGAAGCGGCGTTTTCCCTCGTCGGGCTATGCCTTTCTGTCCTCCCGTGGACGTACGAGTTTTGTCAGGATGGTGGATGGCGAGCAGGTTCTTCTATAATTCGGTAAACTCATGATCAGTTGAAACGTTTATTGAACCATTACAAACGACTACTCTGTTGGTTCCGATTACTCTAAGACTAACAATACGCCATGAGGCCCAAGCAAGATCAATCCCCCATTTAAATTGAGTCTAATCGCGGACGCGTTCACTTCCAGACTAACTGATGCATCTCTGGATGCTTTCCTCTAGCGTCCCCCTCCCTTAGTTAACTAGGAATCGTCTTCTCAGCAATGTACCTATAGCCAGCCTATACTATGTCCTCTGTTAGTGGACCCTTTAATATTTAGTATCTTTACTTATTACTTATAATTATTTACGAGTTGAGGGGTACCTGTCACAAATACTATCTTTTAATTGCTTTTTATTTCATATTGATAGATCAAATGATTTAGAAGTTATTAATTATATAGTGAAGAAATTAATACAGTAATAGAATATGTTATACGAAGATGTACGAATGTTTCCGAAGTTAAACGAATAGGAATTTCTTCTTTAAATTTGTACAAACGAATATTTTTATGATAAAAGGTTATATTTATATACAGTTTATAACCTCAAAGCAAATATTACGTATTATAACGTATTATAACATACGTTAGTTCTATGTTACAGCCCTGAATCGAACATGTCTATGTGTTATACGAAGATATACGAATGTTTCCGAAGTTAAACGAATAGGTATCTTCTTTAAATTTATATAAACGAATATATTGATGACTAGGGGAGACCCCTGCGTGCTCCGCAGGCCAACTCCCAATGGGTAAAAGAACCAGCAAGGCTCAGGCTTACACGTTAAAACCCTAACCTATAAGCTAGAAATACAAAAATAATTGCTTCAAATTTTGAAATCAGCTGTTAATGGAAATATTGGAGCTAACAGCTATTTATTATCTGTTAGTTTATTCAATTGGTTGCTATGGTAATAAATGTAAATACATGAGTTGGTTTATCATTCTAGGCCTAACCTAAGAATTTTTTCCGACTAAATTTACAAATATTGAAATAAAAAAAGGGTTTTATTGAAATGAGTTAATTATAGCCAATGCTACTCAGGGATAGTGTAGCTTTTTATTAGTAAAACATTTTTTTCAATCGGTTCAGTCGTGCCAGAGATTACCCCCTACATACAAACAAACAAAAAACAAACTTTACCTCTTTCTAATATTAGTATAGATAAAAGGTTGTATTTATATACAGTTTATAACCTCAAAGCAAATCTTATAACGTCTTATCTTATAGCTAATCATATAGCATACAAAACTTCTAAACAAATGTTCTATTTCTCATATTAAAAAATAAAATCAACTTCACAAGAAATTATAATAATTTAAGTTGTAAACATAACTCCAAAGTATAATCTACCCTGGGTTTTGTTTCAGTATAACCCATTACAGATGACGGGTGAAATAAGCTGTTACGTATAGGCTATTATATGTTACTCAAGGACGTATACTCGTTTTTATAGGAGTTAATAATACATCAGAATAACAAGAAGCTCGCCCCCCCCCCCCCCCCAAGTGAACGAATTTACAAAATTTACAGAACAATTTCTAGGTGTTCGACTGTTTTTAAATAAATGGACGAAACCATACGTAATGCACACGGGATTTTTGGTCAAATTTGCCAACTGCCGTAGTCGGCGAATACATCGATGTGTGATTTTAATGTTAATGAAATAGAAAATAGCGGACTGAAAAAACGGACGTGACGATGGATGAACAAAAGCCGAAACGTCCGTAGTGTAATTACTAAGCAAAATAGAAGGAACGGACGTAAGTTAATTAAATATATTATAACTAGTAGTTCTGTGATCAGTAGACTTTGTGAAAAAATCTGAAATCTGTTCTTAATTGCAAATGTATAGAATGATTCTCGAAACGTATTGTGGCATAATATTAATTCAATGTTAGGGAGATATGAAACTGGGATGGCTAAAGGTATAATTTTTACACTTCAATTTAATAATGTACAAGGTCTGTCATATCAATTCAATAATTATTTTGCAAAGCAAATTTCTTGAACACGAATGTGTCTTTTCATAAAACTCATTCGCCTCAGTGCACACTGTCCTCTTGTAATATCGACACATCAGTGATATTATTGCGAATCTCAAGGTCAAAAAAACCACAGAATTCAATAAAATTCGAGCCAGTCATACGAAAGAAAATTTACAAATAATCACAGAACCTAATTATACAATTGATACATTTTTTCGATCTGATTTGGTTTTTCCTTGACCACCCTTGCAACTGCGTAAAGAAAAGGACTCAAGAAATATGAGGTCGCGGGATTTTCTATCAGGAATATTTTCATGATATCCAGGTATTTTCTATGAGAATTTTCATGAGATCGGCAATTTTCTTTAAGGTCGCTAGATTTTCTAAGAGGCCAAAGGAATTTTGTACGATATGGGGGATATTTATTAGGTCAGCAGATTTTCTATATTCAGTAGAAATGAGCGTTCATCACGTACTTTTACTTCCCAGTTCATATCATATAACTTGTGTTGGTATAATGGAGTGTTATGTTTTGATGTAAATATGTTTAGTGCAAGCCCGACATCCTTATAATACGTGAAGCAGTTTTTTGTGAACACAACTCCTTCCTTATTTCTGGACCAAATTTAATGTTTGAGTTGTCAAAAAATTCGTCTCATTTTGAAGTTTTGCAATAAGGTTTTAGATGTCAAAAATTCTTAACCTTAATGGCGTGAACTAATCTCAAAGGTCGGGTTTTTCCCACAAGATTAACATGGAACGAAGATAAAAACCATTTCTATACAAAACAGCAGTTTATAATAAGAAAAAACTAATCCAGCTGCTTTCGTGAATGTAAATAATAATGTTTATAGTAATAATAATAATAATAATCTATATATATTAAAAGAATTTGGTCAAAACCTATTTCCAA
>JAGFPH010002535.1:127359-141429 GCA_018207615.1 Philaenus spumarius | reverse complement strand
CACCTGCGAGCGAAGCGAAGCAGCCATCTGAGGCCGAAGGCCGAGCCCCTAGTGTTTATAATAATAATTTAAAACCTATTTCTTTACAAAACAGCTGTTTATAATAAGAATCAAACTAATCCAGCTGCTTTTGTGGATGGATGTAAATAATGATGTTTAAAGTAAATTAAACATAATTTTTAGGTTAGGCCTAGGCTGACGAAACAACTTCTTGAATGTATTTACATTCATTATCATAGCAACCAATTTAATAAAACAACAGATAAAACAATTGATTCGGATATCCAGCTTTTAGTACAAAATAATATTTTAAGTTAGGCCTATACTAAACCAACACATGTTTCAACACACACAAAACAATAAAAACTTGCGTTAAGGAATTAAAAATAAGGAAAAACTACGTTACATCCTAATTAAAAATAAATAAGACATATAGTAGACCTATTTATTGACAATACACGGTAATTGATAATGAGTAACTTTTTGGTTAGGTTTTTGATTAAGTGTACACCTGAGAATTACTGGTTCTTTTAAACCTTTATTATAACTGTTGTTATAGAATATACGAAATAATTTGATTTGAACATTTAACATTATTTACCATCTTAGTATTGAGGTTATTATTAATCCTACACTTTTATTATGAACTAGGGGAGACCCCTGCGTGCTCCGCACGCCAACCCCCAATGGAACCTTCTAAAAACATATGTTATGTTTTATTTATAATAAAGGTGTAGGATTAATAATAACCTCAAAACTAAGATGGTAAATAATGTCAAATGTTCAAATTAAATTATTTCTTATATTTTATAACAGCAGTTATAATAATGGTTAAAAGAACCAGCAAGGCTCAGGTCTACAATTAAAAACCTTAACCTAAAAGCTAGAAATACAACAAAATAATTGCTTCAAATTTTGAAATCAGCTGTTAGTGGAAATATTGGAGCTAACATCTATATTATCTCCTATAAATTGGTTGCTATGGTAATAAATGTAAATACATGTGTTGATTTATCATTCTGGGCCTAACCTAAGAATTTTTTACGACTAAATTTACAAATATTGGAATAAAAAAAGGTTTTTTATCGAAACGAATTATAGCCTATTTTACTCAGGGATAGTGTAGCTTTTTATTAGTAAAACTTTTTTTTCAATCGGTTTAGTAGTGCCAGAGATTACCCCCTACATACAAACAAACAAACACACAAACAAACAAACACACAAACAAACAAACAAACTTTACCTCTTTATAATATGAGTATAGATAAAACATAAGACATGTTTTTAGAAGGTTCCATCGGGGGTTGGCGTGCGGAGCGCGCAGGGGTCTCCCCTAGTTTTAAAACTAATAAAAATAAGAAAAGGGTTTGATAAAATATCATAAAGCGAATGTGTACACGTAAAAGGGGAAAGACACAAAGTAGATACGGACGTGTCGTTCCTCTAATTAAATAAATGTTAAGTTTGTATATTCTGTAGTAAGATCGTACACCTGGCGAAGCGGTTGCCGAAGCCTGTTCTGCTGTCTGGACCTCACAGAGACCGGGCCGGCCCACGCCCAATGCCCACACTTGGGCGGTGAATTTTAACAATTGAAACGGATTAGCAAATAGTGGTTCCCAGGAGTTTATTGACCACGGTGAGGGTGTATAGGCTTCTTCGCACCTAAACCTGACAACCTGGCTTCTTCGTACCACGACAACCGATCAACTGGGCATCGTAAGAGTGGTAACTTTTGTTTTATTAAGGGTCTTCTGTACCTTGCGTAAAACAGCAAAAATATGCACTTCGTACTAACGTGTTTCGGACGCCGTTTTTCAACCTAAAAAGTTGTGCAACATCTTAAATTGTTCTTAAAGGCTTTGTGCTTTTGTCTTATGTCTCATAATTGAAAGATATTGACGGCAACTCCTTTTAATCATCAGTTTAACTGAGTAAAAATCGATTACTTTTAACGCATTTTTTGGGAGTTTTAAGCAATAATTTCCATATTTTAAGCTAACACGTAAAAAATATAAAGCCTTCTTTATAACTTAAAGTAGTTTCCCTGATTATTAATTTATAAATAGAATTCGAAACACGGTATTACGAATGCATGTTTCAAGGATTTTGTGGCTTGAGTCAGGCCTTTTGCATTGAAATCATACTGTACACTCGGGAGTTTTCTTCAAGGTAAAGAAGAGCCTTAAGGGTCGGCTCTAGTAAAACAGAAAGCAACCTGCGACTCCAGCGTAGCGGCGGTAGGTTACGCGGACATTGCTCATCCTAAATCCATTTAAAACCCGCTATGGTTCTAATAGCGTTTTTTTTAAATACCAAACTCTTGGGGACAAAATTCTTCATCCGAATAGTTTGGTAATTTTTCGCTATAATTAATAGTTACAACGTAAAAAAATATTTAAAATCACCCTATAGCGGCAGTAGGTTACATGGACATTGCTCAGCCTAGATCCATTTAAAACCCGCAATTGTTCAAATAGCGTTATTTAAAAAATACCAAACTCCTGGGGACGAAATTCTTCACGCGAATGGCTCGGTAGTTGTTCGCTACAATTAATAGCGACAACATAAAAAAATATTAAAAATGAATGTTTTAAATTGTTAATAAATATTAGTCAAAAAATTTTTCTTAGTTTTGGAAAAGCCATTTGCATGCATATTGGCCATAGCTTTAAAATGACATATCTTTATATATAATACGTGAAGCCGTTTTTTGTAAACACAACTCCTCCCTTATTTCTGGACCAATTTTAATGTTTGAGGTTTCAAAAAATTCGTCTCACTTCGTAGTTTTGCAATAAGGTTTTAGATGTCAAAAATTCTTATCCTTAATGGCGTGAGCTAATCTCAAAGGTCGGGTTTTCCCCATAAGATTAACATGGAAAATATTTAAAAACCATTTCTATACAAAACAGCTGTTTATAATAAGAAACAAACTAATCCAGCTGATTTCGTGGATGTAAATAACGATGATTACAGTATTCAGAAGGTTATAAAAACATTTTAATACAAAACAGCTGTTTATAATAAGAAACTAACTAATACAGCTGCTTTGTGGAAGTAAATATTGATTTTTATAAGGGAGGAAATGAATTATTTATTCAAATTATAAAATTTACGAACTAATTTGTTTTGAACATTTAACATTATTTACCATCTTAGTTTTGAGGTTATTATTTATAACTGTTTTGTTAGGTTTTTGATTAAGTGTAGACCTGAGCCTTACTGGTTCTTTTAACCTTTATTATTACTGCTGTTATAAAATATAAGAAATAATTTGATTTGAATATTTAACATTATTTACCATCTTAGTTTTGAGGTTATTATTAATCCTACACTTTTATTATAAATAAAACATAACATATGTTTTTAGAAGGTCGCACCGGGGGTTGGCGTGCGGAGCACGCATTGGTCTCCCCTAGTCGTTTATAATTATTCGATCAAAAATAAAGGAAAAATTTGGATTTTAATTTAACATTGGTCTTATGGAGTGTCAACCAACATGGCCAACAGCTAGAGCCGACTCTTAAGGCGACTATTGCTCAAGTTCTATCTGGTCCGATTTACCTTGAGTTTAGAAAACTTGTCTGAGGATATGAGCACTTATACCGGAATTTTGTTAAGAAACGCTACGCGTTATTGTCTTTGTGGACAAGTTTTCGAGCAAATAATTTAAAATTATGAACAACGGATCGGTAGAAAAAAAACTTTAGAAACAGAAATAGTTATTTTTCTTAATTATATTTATTTATTAACGGTTTCAAAATTTTACTAAACATCCAACAAAACTAACAATCTCGTTTTCACGGTTCCCAGTTCCATTAATCTCCGCAGCAGAATGTGTCAGGTACTTTCTTTATACATTTTGACTTCTTGAAAATATAACCACCTACTGATTATAATACTAGGGGAAATCCCTGCGTGTTCCGCACGCCAACACAGTTGGAACCTTCTACACACATAATCATGTTATGTTTTCTTTATAATAACGGTGTAGGATTAATAAAAACCCCAAAGCTAAGAAGGTAAATAATGTTAAATGTTCAAAACAAATTATTTCGTATATTTTATAGCAGCAGTTATAATAAAGGTCAAAAAAACCAGCAAGTCGCAGGTCTACGCTTAGTTAAAGCCTAACCTGAAAGTTAGAAATAATTGCTTCAAAGTTTGAAACCAGCTCTTAGTGGAAATATTAAAACAGACAGCTATTTTATCTGTTATTTTTATTCAATTGGTTGCTATGGTATTAAATGTAAATACATGTGTTGGTACATCAGTCTAACCTAAGAATTTTTTCCGGCTAAATTTACAAATATTGAAATATAAATGTTTTTATCAAAATGAATATGAATTTTTATCTGTAAGCTGCCTATGTTGCTCAGGGATAGTGCAGCTTTTTATTGGTAAAACTATTTTTTCAATCTGTTCAGTAGTTCCAGAGATTACACACAAACAAACAAACAAATTTTACCTCTTTATAATATTAGTATGGATAAATAAATATTGATTATTGCTAATAAATCCTAATTACTTTGTGAATCATAAGCAAACTTTTTGTAAAATAGACCAAATTGATTACAATTTAGACTATATTAGCCCAGTCGGTGTTGGTTACAACTAAAAGTAATAAGGCTGATATTTTTTATAAGTACCTTAAAGTATGTAAATTAATATAAAAAAAGTTTACCAGTCTATCAATTTCCCAAAGTCGAAAAAAAATCGAAAAACATTTTTTTTCCTTAGTATTTCGATCCGGGATGAAGATAAATAAAAATAAAAAATACAACCGTGTAGGGAAAGTATTTTTCAATAAAAAAGGTCATATTTATTTCTTTCTTCCGAGCAATGGTTTGTCTGGAAAAAATTCGATAATGCAGGTATGTATTTTTCAGCAGGGGAAATCACTAAAAATTGAAATCTCATTCATATATGAAGCGTTGGCTCATTCTAAATTGGCTGAATTTTAATATATCGAATTGAAACTTGACATATATGAATGAGATTTCAACTGTTAGTGATTTCCCCTGCTGCAAAATACATACCTGCATTATCGAATTTTGTTCAGATAAACCATTGCTCGGAGGAAAGAAATACATATGACCTTTTTTACTGAAAATACTTCCCCTACACGGTGGTACTTTTTATTTTTCATTATCTTCATCCCAGCTCGAAATATTAAGGAATATCGGGAGAAAAATGTTTTTCGATTTTTTTTCGACTTTGAGAAATCGATAGATCGGTAAACTTTTTTTATGTTAATCTACATACTTTAATGTACTTATAAAAAAAATCAGCCGTATTGTAAATTACTGGAACTTTTGGTCTAAATTACTTCTACCGACTGGCCTATATGTTGTCTAGGGTTCATTAATTTTGTTTTCTTTCAACCCACATTCAGTTTAAATATTTGTTTCGTGTTGTACACTCATTTATGAGTATAGAAAGAAGTGGGAAAACAAAAGCACAAAATACATGTTATATTATTATTTTTCGTATTCTTGTTCTGAAAATAATTGATTTTTATAACACTTTACGCTAATTTACACAGATGCATTTTCTACTATTCAAAATCATAATATGTGTTGGCCCAACAGAATATTATTTTTGAGTTTTGACTATCTGAACTTGCGTATTAGCGTTAGTGTATTCTATAACATCAGATTTAATTGTGATTATTAGCGAATTTCCATAGGAAAAATGAGCTATTGCAATGGCCCTTATGGTAAGATCCAAGGTCGGGAGTAGCAAGTGAGCACCGATCATGGTCCCCAGAACACGTTTTGGGGTGTCATTAAAAATCATATATATATTATGATACACTCTAGCAGCCGCATTTTAAGTCCGATTTGGTTCAAATTTGGTACATATGTTGGTTGTCTAAGTCGCTCGAACTAGTTCGTTAGCCAAAAAAATCCAACAATCAGAAGCACGTTTTTTTGACAGGAAGTAACTATGTTTTGAGATGTTTCCTACGAGAATTATTTTTTTTTATAGTTTTTTCTACACATATAAATTTAGGATGTTATTCTGCACAATTAGTTTTTTTACGCGACCTTATAGCTCGCTTGGTTCCCCAAAAATCGCCTAAACGTAAAAAAATATCATAGAAGTACCACGTGGGGTTAATATAATAATAATAATATATAAAAAGTAAGTGGATTATTATTTATTTTAAATTTTCTATTTTATTTTATTATTATTTAATTTAAGGGTAGTTTTATTTCATCAATTTGACTTAAGTTATGAAATTGCAAATAGTTTTGTATCTCCCTTAAAAATAATATTACATAATTTGAGCTTTGTACAGTCGCGGACATACAAATTGCAACACCTATGATTGTTATCTTTTTGTTCTTAAATGTGTAAACAAATCCTAAATAAATGTATTGAAAAGCCTAAGAATAAAGATGAGCTGAAACAGGCAATCGAAAAAGTGTGGAACGAGGAGATTAGTGATGAAATCATAAACAATTTGATCGACTCAATGCCAAACAGGATCGTCTCAGTTATCACGGCTACTAGTTTATACTAATATTTCAATAAATATATTTTTAATGTTTTTATACAATTTTTACCGAACAAATTCATATGAGCATGTAAAAAACAATTTTTTCTTAAATTCCTCGTTAACACTCAAAATTTTATTAACATTTTATGAATATTATTTATTTTTTATTTCGGTTTTAACAATTCACGGCTCATAACAGACTCTTTTCCTTTGCACAACATTTTAAAATTATCAAAAGATAAGAACAACATTGGTTTAAGGAGATCCTTCATTATTTTTAAGCGATGCAGTTTCTATGACCACGACTGTAGTTTGTAGGAAGCTAGTTTAATTTATATTTATTGTATAGGGATAGCAACCCCATTTCAACCCCTTAGAGTGTAGTAATTGTAACGTCTAAACACTCCTGGTGTGGATAAAGTGTGAAATGTTTAGCGGAATCGGTCGAATAGTTTTTGAGTCGAATAGAAACAAAGAAGTGAAGAAAGAAACATTCATTTTTGTATATAGAGATGTTGTTTATTGTTAGCGTTTAAACATTTTATCGTTATTGCTTTCTAATTAGTTTTGGTAGTGTGTGTAAATTAAATGTTTAATCTTGCTACCTGTGTTTAATTGTAGGTATATCGATTTATTTATTTAATCTATTAGCATTATTTAAATGCTCTCCGATTTTCAGGCGATAACCAATCAGATTTTTCGCCTTAAAAAAATTGACCAAAAAGCCTTAAGTTTGTTTAAAATTATAAACAAATCAACAATATCGGTATGGTGAGTGTAAATACAGTACTAATAATTCGAACACGCAGCTGAACCGCTGACGTGAGTTGAGCAAATTTCCAAAATTAAGTTTATAGGCCTATGTTTTACGGTTTCAACTAACAATTTGGGAAATAGGTCTATTCACGACGGTGCTGAATAGCTGCAAAATGCTTCTCACGCCATTCCGCATATTGGGAGTATCTTCAATACACAATGGATTGCGTGCTTCGCACGCCATCAACCGTATTGGGGGTATCTTCAATACACAATGCATTGCGTACTTCGCTCGCCAACAACCGTATTGGGAGTATCTTCAACACACAAAGCATTGCGCCACCCCCACGGTAGAATCCACCACATGGCTTTGAACCGGGTATTTCTATGGTATTTTACGTTTTGATCGATTTTGGGGAAACAAAGCGAGCTATAAGGTCGCGTAAAAAACAAAATGTGCAGAATAACATCCTACATTTATATTTTTAGAAAAAACTCAAAAACAAATTCATTCTCGTAGGAAAAATCTCCAAAAATAGTTACTTCCAGTCAAAAAACGTGCTTCCGATTGTTGCATTTTTTTTTGGCTAACGAACTCGTCCGAGCGACGTAGACAACCAACATGTGTACCAAGTTTGAACCATCGGACTTAAAATGCGGCCGCTAGAGTGCGAACACATATGTACATATATATATATAATTTTTAATGACACCCCAAAACGTGTTCTGGGGACCATGATCGGTGCTCATTTACTACTCCTCACCTTGGATGTTACCATAAGGGCCACTGCAATAGCTCATTTTTCCTATGGAAATTCGCTAATAAGCGAGTGGAACAAAGCAGAGAGAGAGTCGGGGCTGAGTTCACTAATTATATACTTTGATTTAAACTGCTTTAGTATTAAGAACCACGCGACCGTAGATGGGCAGTTGTTATAGATAGATAGATATTTTTATTTTCCATGTGTAACATACATACATAACTTTATAACATTGTATTTACAGCAAAAAAAAAAAAAAACTAATTATAATTCTTCTACATAACTTAACACATGGACAATTAGGTAATCCTTAGGATATAGCAACCGATGCACCCCGTGTTACCAGATTTCAGTTAAATTGCTTGTCATTGGAAACAGGTGAATCGCTTGATTAGTAACTATCAACATGGCAACAATGCGTCGAAGCCTCCCCACACCAACGGACTCTACCGATCCTAAAGCACTTTATATCAAACAATAATATTATAATCCGTAAACTCTAGCAGCTATTCAGCGCCTTCGTGAGTAGACCAATTTCCCAAACAGTAGGTTGAAACCCAAAATCGTATAAACTTAATTTTGGAAATTCTCTCAACTCACGTCAGAGGTTCAGCTGCATGATCGCATTACGTTTATACATAAATAAATGACCGTTTAGAAACTGAACCTGAAAAACAGTAAATATTAAAATGTTTAGAAATTTTCAGGCCGCGCCTTTTTTCAAATTTTTCTTGATACTTATTATTTTGAAACGTTACCTATTTTCCCCTCCGTATGAGAAGACGATTACCTCAAATTCTTTGCCCTGTTTTCTATACTTAAACACGATACACTTTTACGTGATAAAATCAATGGCGACAGACATTCAAACAGGATAAACTAATTCCATTTTCAAATTCATAATTCAGAAATTGTATTAACTTTAAGCACATTCTGATATGTCAATAGACAATTTCAACATGTACAATAAAGTGTAGAGGATAAATCAAAGAAAATAACGCTATACTTGTCTTTCCTTAGTTCACAAAAGTGTATAGGAAACTCCTATAAAAGCGAGTGTACGTATGTATGTGAGTAACACATAGTATAACAGCTGATTTCACCCATCATCTGTAATACTTACAAAACCCAAAGTAGTTAGACTTTGGGGTTATGTTTACAACTTCAATCATTATAAGTTCTTATGAAGTTGATTTTTTTTAATATGAGTTATAGAACTAATGTATGTTATAATACGTTATAATATTTGCTTTTCGGTTATAAACTGTATATAAATATAACCTTTTATTATCAAAATATTCGTTTGTACAAATTTAAAGTACCTGTTCGTTTAACTTCGGAAACATTCGTACATCTTCGAATAACATATTCCATTACTGTATTAATGTCTTGACTATAATATTAATAACTTCTAAATCTTTTTGCTCTATCAATATGGAATAAAAAGCAATTAAAAGATAATAGTTGTATCTTTCTTTGAAATACATAAATACAAAATGTTAACAAATATTCCTACAGTTTTGTAAGAAATATAATTGTACACATTTACCGAGTTAAATCCCGGTCAGCATAAATTAAGTAGATCTAGATAAAGTGTGTTGTTTTTAAATACAGTAATATTTTTTATAAATGATGTATTTCTGATGTGTACCTAATTAATCCGCCTGTGATTTTTCACGGGGGTTTACTAATGTTCTTATATTTTACACATCATTCTTTAAGAGTGACATCCATTACTAAAGTCCAATCTTTATCTCTTATATAAAATGCAATGTCCTGACTGATGATCAACGCAGAGCCGATTATATTAAAGCTAGAGACTTGAAATTTGGAAGGTACATCCGTCCAATAATGTAGAGGCGTGCTAAGAAAGGATTTTGCAAAATTTTGAATTTAAAGGGTAGAAAATGCGAAAATTCATCCCTCCCATAAGCATCCATATAACAGATGAAACAGCTGATTCGTATTTATTAATGTGTTATTCTGGTTACTATGGTGATAATTCTAAACTCTTTCAAAAAAGTGTGTTGATTTTATAATAATAGGCCTAACCTAAAATTGTGTTACACCTTTGGTCCAAATAAGCTGTTTTATTTATAATGTGCAACAATAATATAATGTTAAATTGTAATATTAGATGTTTGAATTATTATATTTCATAGGTTTTAAAGGCCTAACCTAAAATTGTATTAAACTTTTGATTCAAATCAGTTGTTTTATTAATTATGTGTAACAATCATTAGGCCTATGTTGAATTACACGGGATACGAATTACAGGCTTTCAAAGTTTCAAATTAAGCAATAGCGAAGCATTGCCGGGTCCACTAGTTATTTATATAATTCTTGTGTGTGTATGTCGCTGAACTCCTCCTAAACGGCTGAACAAATTTTGATGAAATTTTGTCTGTGTTTGAGTGTGTCTCTGGATGGTTTAGATTCACAACTGGAAGGGGTTGAAATTTATCTAAACAATAAGTATAAATTAAACTAACTTCCTACAAGCTATGAAGCTAAAATTATGTAATATCTACAGTAATATTGTTTTTAAGTTATATACAAAACTATTTGCAATTTGATTACTTAAGTCAAATGGATGAAATGGAATAACTAACCCTTAAAATTAAATAAAAAATTGGTTGTGCTTAAGAAAACATGTTGGAAGTGATAACTTCCATGACTACGGGGATTTTTTAACTTGGTAAATGTGTACAATTATAAGGATTATAAAACTAAGGCCTATTAGTTAAAATTGTTTTTTTATATATTCGTTATTATATATTTATAGAAAGGTAAAAATATTATATTTTAATTAATTTTTATTTCACATTGATAGATCAAATGATTTAGAAGTTGTCAATATTATAGTAAAGAAATGAATCATCAAATATGTTATACAAACATGTACGAATGTTTCCGAAGTTAAACAATAGGTATCTCTTCTTTAAATTTGTATAAACGAATATACTGATGATTAAAGGTTGTTTTTATATACAGTTTTATAACCTCAAAGCAAATCTTATAACCTACATTAGTTCTATAACTAATATTTATAAAATCAACTTCACAAGAAATTATAGCCTAACTAGGGGAGACCCCTGCGTGCTTCGCACTCCAACCCCCAATGGAACCTTCTAAAAACATACGTTACGTTTTATTTATAATAAAGTTGTAGTATTAATAATAACCTCAAAACTAAGATGGTAAATAATGTTAAATGTTCAAACCAAATTATTTCTTATATTTTATAACAGCAGTTAATAATACTTAAAAGAACCAGCAAAGCTCAGGTCTACACTTTAAAACCCTAACCTAAAAGCTAGAAATACAAAAATAATTGCTTCAAATTTTGAAATCAGCTGTTAATGGAAATATTGAAGCAAACATCTATATTATCTGTTATTTTATTCAATTGGTTGCTATGGTAATAAATGTAAATACATGTGTTGGTTTATCATTCCAGGCCTAACCTAAGATTTTTTTCGACAAAATTTACAAATATTAAAATAAAAAAAGGTTTTTACCGAAATGAATTATAGCCTATGTTACTCAGGGAAAGTGTAGCTTTTTATTAGTAATACTATTTTTTCAATCGGTTCAGTAGCGCCAGAGATTACCCCCTACATACAAACAAACTAACAAACAAACAAACAAACTTTACCTCTTTATAATATTAGTATAGATAGTATAGATGATTAAAGTTGTAAACATAACCCCAAAGTATAATCTACGCTGGGTTTTGTTTAAGAATTACAGATGATGGGCGAAATTAGCTGTTATATTATAATTATTAACTAATGCCTATGTGTTAATTGGATTGCTATGGTATGAATGTAAATGTATTAATTCACTCTCCACGCTCTGACTTGTGTCTACGCAAAAAGTTGCGTGACGCGAGATTTCAGAAACATAGTCAAGCGAAAGTGACCTACGGGCCAATAGGAGTTATCACGTCAATAACCGCTTAGTTTTTCTATATTCTCGAAAACTATTCAACTAATCCTATTACTTTAAATGAGCAATTCTTGTATCTATCTTTGTATCTGTCGCGGACCTCGAAAACGACTCTAACGATTTTGATGAAAATTTGCATACAGGGGTTATTTGACGTCAGGAATTGGATGCGCTAGGTCTTATGTCTTCAAAACCGAGCATAAAGTCTGAAAAATGCGCATAAAATTTAAAATCTAAACTTCTTTGTATACCACCTTTCAAGTAACTTAGACGGCGAATAGGTACAGCTTCTTTTTATACCTCCTTCAAAGTCACTAAATTTTCGAATAGATACATTATAGATACAATCCAGATGTTAAAAATACTGAACGATGCTCTTTCTCCCGGGTACAAACGAGCCAAAGAATAGCGAGAGGCTATAGAGAGTTTTCCAACTGCGAGCGAAGCGAAGCGTCCAGGGGCAGAGCCCTTAGTTTTACTAAAATTTCACATTCACACATGGATTTTTGTGGGAATATCGTCACTACAAAAACAAAATTGAATTGTGCCACTTACAACTGTACAATAAAAACAAATTGCACTAAATTTCTACAAACTATAAATCTAAAATCATTTAGGCCGAATGTTATTCTTAATTGATATAAATAAAACATTTGCAATTCTAAAAATTAAATCAAGCAATAGCAAAGCATTGCCAGATCCACTAGTCTATACTAATATTATAAAGAGGTAAAGTTTGTTTTTTTGTTTGTTTGTTTGTATGTAGGGGGTAATCTCTGGCACTACTGAACCGATTGAAAAATAGTTTTACTAATAAAAAGCTACACTATGCCTGAATAATATAGGCTATAATTTATTTCGATTAAAAAAAAACATTTTTGATTTCAATATTTGTAAATTTAGTCGGAAAAAATTCTTAGATTAGGCCTAGAATTATAAACCGACACATGTATTTATATTTATTACCATAGCAATCAATTGAATAAAATAACAGATAATGTAGCTGTTTGCTCCAATATTTCCATTAACAGCCGATTTCAAAATTTGAAGCAATTATTTTTGTATTTCTAGCTTTAATGTTAGGGTTTTAAAGTGTAGACCTGAGCATTGCTGGTTCTTTTAACCATTATTATTAATGCTTTTATAAATTATAAGAAATAATTTAATTTGAACATTTAACATTATTTACCATCTTAGTTTTGAGGTTATTATTAATCCTACGCCTCTATTATAAATAAAACATAACATATGTTTTTAGAAGGTTTCATGGGGGGTCGGCGTGCGGAGCACGCAGGGTCTCCCCTAGTATAACAACTTAAATTCAAAACTTAATGAAAACATATTTTTACCCTGATTTCAGATCAGTCAAACAATTTGTACGCAGAAATGTTTCCCATATTTGACTGACCGACAATGTTAAAGGTAGAGCGTTTTCTTCGTCCAAAAGGACGTCGACAATTTATGTACGTTTAAATGCAAACTTAAAATACGACTAGATATTAGCCATGTACGGCGGGCACGTTGACCTCTCCACCCACACCGTACTATTGTGCCCACTAACCATTCAACTGCAGCTTCCTAGAAATGTACAGATTTTATAAACACAAGGTCTGCGGGATACAAGTGGACACGTCGGTCATTTTCTGACAGGCTTCGAGGATCGAGATAAAATTTAAGAGTTCAAAGTGACGCCCCTAAAATCACGCGCACAGTCCAGTTCAATCCAGTTTAACGTAGAACGTATCAGTTATACATGGACTGGAATAATTTACTGCGAATCGCACAATCGTCAAAAACACAATTCATGAAGTGTATTAACACGTCCACTGCTAAGGACGCACATGTGAGCTTGACACTGAACACTATGCTATGAGAAGCGGCCAACGCACAGTGCAATGCACGCCAACCCCCGTATTGGAGATATTTCCAATACACAGTTCACTCCGTATTGGGGGTATTTTCAATAAACAGTGCATTGCGTGCTTCGCACGCCAACCAGCGTATTGGGATAATTTTCAATACACAGTGCATTGCGTGCTTCGCACGACAACCTCGGTATTGGGGGTATTTTCAATACACAGTGCATTGCGTGCT
>JAGFPH010002535.1:115353-127349 GCA_018207615.1 Philaenus spumarius | reverse complement strand
TCGGTATTGGGGGTATTTTCAATACACCGTGCATTGCGTGCTTCGCACGCCAACCAGCGTATTGGGGGAATTTTCAATACACAGTGCATTGCGTGCTTCGCACGCCAACCTCGGTATTGGGGGTATTTTCAATACACAGTGCATTGCGTGCTTCGCACGCCAACTTCCGTATCGGGGATATTTTCAATACACAGTACATTGCGTGATTCGCACGCCAACTTCCGTATTGGGACTACTCCTGTATTGGGAGGAAAGTACTCCTGTATCGGGATCCCGTATTGGGAGTACTTTAAATACACAGAGTATTGCGTGCTTCGCACGCCAACCCCCATATTAGGATAATTTAAATAAACAGAGCATTGCGTGCTTCGCACGCCAACCTCCGTATTGGGGGTATTTTCAATACACAGTGCATTGCGTGCTTCGCACGACAACCTCAGTATAGGGAGTATTTTCAATACACAGTGCATTGCGCCAATTTTAAACCTATTTGCTATGGACGCACATGTGCGTCCGCTTTAAAATATTAGTGACTAGGGGAGACCCCTGCGTGCTCCGCACGCCAACCCCCAATGGAACCTTCTAAAAACATATGTTATGTTTTATTTATAATAAAGGTGTAGGATTAATAATAACCTCAAAACTAAGATGGTGAATAATGTCAAATGTTCAAATCAAATTATTTCTTATATTTTATAACAGCAGTTATAATAATGGTTAAAAGAACCAGCAAGGCTCAGGTCTACACTTAAAAACCCTAACCTAAAAGCTAGAAATAAAACAATAATTGCTTCAAATTTTGAAATCAGCTGTTAATGGAAATATTGGAGCTAACAGCTATATTATCTGTTATCAATTGGTTGCTATGGTAATAAATGTAAATACATGTGTTGATTTATCATTCTGGGCCTAACCTAATAATTTTTTCCGACTAAATTTACAAATATTGGAATAAAAAAAGGTTTTTATCGAAATGAATTATAGCCTATGTTACTCAGGCATAGTGTAGCTTTTTATTAGTAAAACTGTTTTTTCAATCGGTTTAGTAGTGCCAGAGATTACCCCCTACATACAAACAAACAAACAAACTTTACCTCTTTATAATATGAGTATAGATTATTAGACCTATGTGGTTTACAAATAAAAAATAAAGTAATTTCTACGTACTCATTTAGGCTATAAATTAAAAAATACGAATCACCTCCCACCATAGGAAATACGAAATTTGCGTAGCAGTAACGTGTCAAGGCTCTTCAGACCCAGCCACCATCTTGAATTTCAACTCCCACAAGAGCAATTTTAAACGGTTAGTAATATTACTGGAGTAATAATGATCCAAAATTTGTCTGAATCTATCATTGTAAATGTTAGGACTGTACGAATGTGGATATCATTTAGTTTTTAAATGAGTTTTTAACTAAATTAGTTCTTGTAAATCAAAATCAAAGTTTGCGATTTTTTTATTCAATAATGCAAATATCAAAAATATAAAAAGATCACCACATTCGAAGTTTAATTACTTTTGAAATAAAAGTAATTTCAATAATTTTGAATAATTTATAAAAGTCCAGGCTATTGTGGCAGCGTGTACGCTCCCAATTTGTGTTCCTACTCGAGTGTTTAGCCTGCACTCTGGTGGATATCACATCAACTTGTTGCTCGCGGAGGAATACTAGAACAATAATTTATCCGTTAAATTTGAATGTGTGAGAGAAAGCTGTGTTTAATAACACATACTACCATACATTGTCACGCATGCACATTTCAGTACGTTTACAGTCAGGGCTACGTCCGCAACCCTTTATTTTCCGCCTTTATGAAGCTGCCCTGTATTTGCTAGTGGAATAATGAAAAGTAGCAAACCAAGGCCGACTCTACTACAGGCCGGAGCGCTGAATTCGTGACGTCACGGTCAGAGTGCTACCCGGCCGGTGTCTCCCGTAAGAAACATAGGCCTACAGCGCGCCCCGACATACTCTGCTTTAAACTGGTCTACTGTTGAAACCCTTCGTCCTATTTCGCTGAAAATTTAAACTTAACTAAATAATAAACCACTTAATACTAAAACATGTTTAAAAGTAGTGTAGCACTTTTTTTATCTATATAAAACAACGTAAGTTTCGAAGTTACATATATTGCAGTTGGTTTATATGCTATATCTAGGTTTTATGAAAGTAACAGAAACCAATTAATTATAATATAATAATTAGAGCGTAAACATTATAATTGATCACTCAAATTTATTTTACAAATTAAAATCTACGTTTAAACTACATACAATTATATTTTTTTAAGCTCAAAAATTACCTTTGGTATGAAATGGTGATATACGCAGTCTTTATAAGTTAATTAAATTTATCCACTTTCATTTTTATTGACAACCTGGAGTCACAAATCTTAAATCTTTGGCAGGAAATAAGACAACAACATCTTTATAACGACCTAATATAGAGCTAATCATAAACGTTTGAATGGTAGTTGCAATTTCATACTTTTCAGTCTCGTTAGTATTAACTACGGCGCCCTCTAGCTTTCCGGCTTTTTAGGTAATGTTAGGTTCGATATACACTTCGTCAAGGAGCAGGTTAACCATTTTTTCATTTTCTTTAAGTAACGAGCATTTACATGATACATATTTTACTTGACTTTCATTCAGGCCCGAGTTACTAGGCCCCATTTTCATTGTAAATTTTTGGAGGTGTTTTGGGTGCGGCATTGTTTTTATCAGGTATATCGGCTGATTATCGAAGATAGTTGGTACAGCGTCATCGGATAGTTTAATAATATCCTTTTTCACTGTCAAAACTGAACCCTCTGGTCGTGTCACTGAATCTTCTGTAATAATAAAACGGTCGTCAAAAGTTTTATACAAACTACCGCGTTTTTAGACGGTTGGAAATCTTTTCGGTGTATGGCCGACAGCCATTGTACTTTCCGGTGTTCATCTCGAGGAAAGGAAAATATAGAAGTATAAGTTCCACCACTACACGCACTTTTATAATTGCTTTTACAGCCCGGCACACAACAAGCACGAGGCATCTCAAACAAACATTGATTATTAATTTAATAAGGTATAAGAAACAAAATACGTAACTGCACGACTCAAACACTGCCTACGATTCAACTAAAACAGCAAAGGTAATTATAACATAACACGAACACAACCGGAAGCGTGAGAAAGCGAGACTAGCGGCGCGAGTTGAAATAACCGATGTCCCGGCCTTTACCTTTGATTATTGAACAAACTAAACAACTTATAGAAAAATATGTGAAATAAAAGTTGTAGATTGTGTTTACCTCAAAAACAAAAAATGTTTACGCTGTGTGACTTTTTCGTGCCCCGCTATCACAAATCTTGAATACTTTTAATTAATACAAATTCTAATATTTACTGAAGTAAATGATTTTTACATCGCTGTATTCCGTATTTCATGCAGAAATCAAATATATAAGTTTCATTATAAATAAATGACTGTAAAAAGGTCCAGGAACGTGTAAATGAAAGCGCGCTACACTTACACTATGATTAAGTTCAACCCAGACTGTGACGTAGCGGCTAGGGGAAGGGGGAAGCACTCCGGCCTGTAGTAAAGTCGGCCTTGAGCAAACTCAATGCTAGTAGTGGTCAGCTCTGCCACTCGGAGAGCTGCGGTCAACTTAGAAATATTTTCTCACTCCTGTCGAGTCTTAAGAGATAAACATATCCACCCTTACCCGCTTCATGGTGGAGAGGGTGGAAAGGTACTTTTCTTGTATCACAAAAACATAAAAATTCGTTCCATTAAAAATTAAAGCCGACAAAATTTCCATCGAGAATGAGTATATTCATTTATTTAATGTCATAGTTTTTTTTAAATATTTTTTGCTATGAAATGTTCTGCTATAAATTTCGTAATTTTCTATACAAAACTGTACTTTGATTATCAGCGAATTCCCTTAGGAAAGATGAGCTGTTGCAGTGAACCCTTATGGTGAGACCTAAGGTCGGGAATAGTAAATGAGCACCAATCATAGTCCCCAGAACACGTTTTGGGGTGTCATTGAAAATTGTATATAATATGTATATATGTGCTCTCACTCTAACTTTTTCTTATCGTCCTGTGCTATGGGCCGAGGAGGGGGGGAACGGCCCCTTAGCTCCCAGGGAAAGGAAAATAAGTATATATTAATAATTATAGTCAGGTATTTTTCTTTAAATAGATTAGCACTGAAATGTGTTTTAAATGTTATGTGTCGTTCGATTTTACATTAATATACTAATTTTATTTTTTACAAGAGTTCAAACATAAGTTGCTGGTTCACTACTTGGTGCGGCAGCTAGGTGTGTTATAGGTCTTTGTGTATTCACTGACGGTGTTAAGGTACAGACTCGACGCTGTGTGGGTTAATATTTCACCTGAACAACCAAAATTGGCTTCCCAAATTTTAAAAGTTTTCTTTGTCGAAGGAGGGGAGGGTATTCCTTAACACGTTCACTGCTACGCAAATATCGTACTTTCTATGCTAGGCGCTGACCTTTTATTTTTTATATTTATAATCCAAATGAGTAGAAATTTTTTTTTTTTACCTTTCTAAGTAATAATCACTAATATTTTAAGACGGACTGAAATATAATATAGACTGAAAATTGGCGTGCAAAAGCACGAAATGCATTGTGTATTGAAAATACTCCCAACACGGAGGTTGGCCTGCAATTCACTGTGTTGGGCCGCTTCTCATGGTGTTCAGTGTCAAGCTTACATGTGCGTCCTTAGCAGTGGACGTGTTAAGGGTCGGGGCTCTGGTAAAACAGAAAGGAACCTGCGACTCCAGCGTAGCGGCGGTAGGTTACGCGGACATTGCTCATCCTAAGTTCATTTAAAACCCACAATTGTTCAAATAGCGTTTTTAAAAAAATACAAAACTCTTGGGGACAAAATTCTTCATCCAAATGGCTTGGTAATTTTTCGCTATAATTAATAGTTACAACGTAAAAGATATTTAAAATCACCCTATAGCGGCGGTAGGTTACACGGAAATTGTCCAGCCTAAATCCATTTAAAACCCGCAATTGTTCAAATAGCATTTTTCTTTAAATACCAAACTCTTGGGGACGAAATTCTTCATGCGAATGGCTTGGTAATTTTTCGCTATAACTAAAATGTTAAAAATCAATATTTTAAATTGTTAATAAATATTAAACAAAATATTTTTCTTAATTTTGGAAAAGCTATTTGCATGCATATTGGCCGTAGCTTTAAAATGACATATCGTTCATAATTATCCGATCAAAAATAAAGGAAACATTTGGGTTTTAATTTAACATTGGTCTTATAGAGTGTCAGCCAACATTGCTGACAGCTAGAGCCGACCCTTAAGGCTCGGCTCTCCACATTCAAAACTAAGATATTGGGTACCAATTTCAATGTTAAATAACCAAAACATACCTTCACTATTAAGCATATTTTTGTGTTGTTTTTGTTAAAAAACGAAAGCTGTATTTTTTCTCTTAAAGTAAAATATATTGTGGGTGTTGATTGCTAAGGATTTTTGCAATATCTCTTTTTGCAACTGAGTAAAAAATTTATAAAGTTTACTATTTTTTACTATTTATATCATACGTTTATGAAAAGAATAAAACGGTTTCTGAAAATGTGTACGGCAATCAACATCCGCATATGACAGTACTTCAAAATGAAACCAAATTTTTAAATTTATTCCACGAATTAACGGGAAAAAATGACTTATTCTGTAGCATTGATCTTATGGGAATAAGATTCAATATGGCGGGCAGGGAAGCGCCCCCTTAAGCCCCATCCCCCGGTCGCGCCCCCCCCCCCCCCCTAGAAAATATATGGGCGCCCATGTTTGGAAGACTACGCACTCCGACATTATGTGTAAATAATTTTATACAAAACATACCGCACATAGAATCTGTCTTAATACGCTGAAAAGTTGAATTGTTTAACAACTTTATACCGATTTCGAAACAATAAACACACCGAGGTAAGAACTGAATGGGTTTATTCGGTGACGACGCAACACAACGCAGCGCGAAACCTTGAACTTGAACACACCTCTCTCGCTCCGCACTTGGACGTCTGCCCATCTCGACTTTATGAATGAGTTACCCGTAAAGCACGTCCGAACACGTCTTCTCTTTATGGTAATATTATTCTACTTGACCGGTCCATTTATTCACCCGGTCTACAATCTACACGGTTATCGTGTACCGGACTTGTACAGCCGAAATACTTATCCGGTTTGAATCGAACTCACATCGTGTTTCTTTATTGCTACATTTGTTAAGGCTTTAATGTTATTGGATAACATTAAACTCTGCCTTATTGGACCAAGAATGTACGGGGCGGATTTCTGGTGGAAATGTTAAATTATTTCCAATACATTTAAGGTTTTTTTAGAGGTGTAAACGAATTGTATTTACCTAGATCTGTTCCATTCTGCGCAGGGGCTGCTGTTCCATTCCGTATTTAGTTCGTGCAGAATATATTTAAACACAAAAGACACAATTATTGTAGCTTATAATGAATTACTGTAATTACAAATACAATACAACCTTACATCTTTGACTGCAATCTATGTATACATAGATATATAGGCTTACTATAGTGGACCTGGCAATTCATCGCTATTGCTTGATTTTATTTTAAAGGTGGTTACCCTATTTCATCCCTTTGACTTAAGTAATCAAATTGCCAATAGTTTCTTATATCCCTTTAAAGTAATAGCCTATTACATATTACATAATTTTAGCTTTATAAGTTGTAGGAATTTAATTTATTTAATCGGCGATCACTAAACCACCCATGACCATCATAAGCGTCACTGCAATATCTCATTTTTCCTACGAAAATGCATTAATCTTATCTTATTAAACGAGCAATTCTTGTATATTTGTATATCAATTTATAAATTTATTTCGGGGATCTCGCTAACGGCTCAAACGATTTTGGTGAAAATTTGCATATAGGGGTTTTTTGACGTCAGGAATCAAATGTGCTGGGTCCAAAAAATGTCTGCAAAAATGCGCATAAAATTTAAACTCTGAACTTCTTTTATATACCACCTTTGAAGTCACTGAGAATAGGCGAATAGATATATTATAGATACAATACGGCTCTAACGATTTTGATGAAAATTTGCATATAGGGGTTTTTTGACGTCAGGAATCGAACGCGCTAGGTCTTAAGTCTGCAAAAATGCGCGTAAACTCGGAAAAATACGTATAAAATTTAAACTCTAAACTTCTTTTATATACCACCTTTGAAGTCACTAAGTATAGGCGAATAGATACATTATAGGTACAATAAAGATGTTTTACAAACAGGTGTTAATTTGTTAATTTCAGCTCCAGATGTTTATATACAATTTAACAAACATAAATCATTAGCAACGAATCGGGCGGTATAATTTTCTACTTGGTTCTTTATTCAAACACCAAACGTAACTGAAACATTATTTTTGAGCTGTTATTAACCGTTCTGAAAACCTTTTCACCAGTTTCTGCATTCTTTGCATTTCTATAAAGGTAATATAAATTATCTAATGATTGTAATTAGTATTTGTTATTTCTAAAATACATAAACAATATCAAATATGGCCTATTCGTTGGATTGGTTACATAACCTACTTGTACCCATAGAGGTTTTTGGACGTCAGGATTCGAATGCGCTAGGTTTTATATCTGCAAAAAATTCGAATAAAATGTTAAAACTTTTTTTCCTTATATTTTTTTTTTTTTTTTTTTTTTTTTTTTTTTTTTTTTTTTTTATTTAAATAAACAGTTCATATGTAAGTAAGATCGAAAAATATTCATAATTATTCAGTATGCTATTCGTATTTACATACATTTTCCTAAAAAAAACATTTTTTTAAAATACTGAGCGATGCTCGGTCGCCCCAGGTACTAAAGAAATTCAAATAACAAAATAATTAAAACAAAGAAACACCATAATTAGATCTAATCACACATTTTCTACTGAGTGAAGTTGAAATTACCAACTCCTATAAAAGCGAGTGTACGTCCGTACGTACATTCATGCATACGGTTCGTACGTACGTGATTATCATCAGGGCCGGATCATCAAATTGTGGGCCCCCCTGCAAACTTTCGTCAAGGGCCCCTCGAGCAAACAACGATGAAGCGCGCAACCCACCGTCTGCACTGCACACTTCACAGCTGACCAGTGAACAGTTTACGGCGAGTTGTCGTCTTGTCCACAAACAGTAGCCATCAATATACGTTACTAATACAGTAGAATATTTTTTGCAACTAGAACTTTTCTGTTAAAGACCTTTTCTGCCACTGCTTAAACTCAAAATTGTAAACACTTTTTATTTTAGCCTCATTTATTGTTTGTCGAGTAGAAGGCCTTTCAAAATCCAACAGTCGGAAGCACGTTTTTTGACTGGAAGTAACTTTTTGAGATTTTTCCTACGAGAATGAATTCGTGTTTGAGTTTTTTCTACACATATAAATGTAAGATGTTATGCTGCACATTTTGTTTTTTTATGCGACCTTATAGCTTGCTTGGTTTTCCCAAAATCGATCAAAACGTTAAATACCATAGAAGTACCCGGTTCAAAGCCATGTGGTGGACTTTACCGTGGGATTGGCGTGCGAAGCACGCAATGTATTGTGTGTTGAAAGTACTCCCAATTCGGGGGGTGGCGTGGGAAGTACGCAATGCATTGTGTATTCAAAATACTCCCAATATGTGGAATGACGTGCGAAGCACGTAATGCATTGTATTGAAGATACTCCCAATATGGGGAATGGCGTGCGAATCCCTAGTCATCAATATATTAGGCCTATTCGTTTATACAAATTAAAAAAAAGATACCTATTCGTTTAACTTTGGAAATATCCGTACTCCTTCGAGTAACATATAATAACTTTAATAACTTCTAAATCATTTGATCTACCAATATGAAATAAAAACCAATAAAAATATGTGTATCTTTCTTTAAATATTTAATAACGTATATAAATACAAAATGTTAACAAATAGGCCTACAGTTTTATAATCCTTACAATTGTACACATTTACCGAGTTAAAATCCCCTTCAGCATAGTTAGGTAGATAAAGTCTGTTGTTTTAGTAGTATTTTTTACTTTCTCACTACGCTATAGTATAGAGAAAGTATAGTGATCGCAAAAAAAAACGATGTTGAGATTTTTGTGGAAATATTCGTTTTGGGACCAAAAAAGTGGGTTTTACAAAATATCTGTCTGCATGTCTGTAGGCCCTATGTACACAAAGCTAGAGGGAAAACTATTCCATCGATTTCAAACAAATTTGCACCAGACATGTCAAGTAGGCCTGTATAGATGCACGAAAAACGGTTTTGAAAAATTTGGAAAAACAACCCCCTTTTTGACAAAAAACCCCCCAAAAAATCAGTTATTACTTTTTAAATAAGAAAACTGCTCTAACGATTTTGATAAAACTTGGCTTATTTGTAGCCTTTAATGTACCCTACCATATGCAGAAAATTGCATCTTTCAAAAAATTCTCGTTTAGCTAATAATAATAACTGATTTTTGGGGTTTTTTGACCATAAAGGGGGTAGTTTTTCAAAATTTTTCAAAACCTTTTTTCGTGCATCTATACAGACCTAATTGACGTGTTTGGTGCAAATTTGTTCAAAATCGATAGAATAGTTTTATCTCTAGCTAATAATAATAATATTTATTAGTTAATCTCCTAGTTTAACCCTTTGTTGCCCGACGGTACTTTTAAGTACCACCCAATTTAACTGCCTTTATAAAAGGTAACAGTGGCTTTATCTACAAGTTGAGCCATGGAGGTACTTTAGAGTACCATTGCAGGTCTGTAAAACATCAGGTCTACACCTAGTTTCAACAAATGCCACCAGAAAGCAGGAATTGCTTGGCTAGTGCTTGCTTTCAATTGACAATTTATATGGTGTGATTTCCTCAATTTTTTAAAACATGTTCTAGTCTTTCATTTGTCAGTATTTTGTATTAAAAGTTTAGCATATTGCTTTAAATTATTTACTTAACTTAATAAGAACTGATCTAAGTTATAATTATAAACCTCTCACACATACAATTTAGACAGATTAAAACTTAAGAGCAACCAAGCAAACTTCCTATAACCACTCCTAGATGGTGCTGACAAACTATCTTTGTTATAAATATTTATACAAACGGAATATTTATACCGATATTAAAGTAACTGAAGTTTTGTTAATTTGTCATTTTTCTTTCATGAAGCCGTAGTCTAGTGGTAACGAAGCGTCTTTCTGATCAACAAGATGCCGAGTTCGAATCTAGGCTAGGGAGACCAGATATCTAATCATATCTGTGGTTTGAGGGTAGGAGGGCGGAAGTAAAGCAAACGGTGGTTGGCTCGCTTCCAAGCTGACGGGATATGACTAGATATCTGGTCTCCGGGTGGGGCTGTTTTGCGTAATTTTACTAAGGTATTTATATATGTATATATATATATAATTACTAAAAAAACCAGTAAAAAAATAAAAAAATATTTTTTAACTTAGTTAACCTTAGTTAATCACAAAAATAAAGAAATATATAGTTTTTTCAAATGTTATCACTTCTTGGTCCTCAAAGGGTTAATAAACCACCTCTCCTGCCCCACCTACAATTTATGAAGTCAAAGTGAATATGTTTGTATAATTTAATGAAATATGTTTGTGAGAAAGTATGTGCCAGTTCCTGGTACCGTTTTTTAAATTAGTATTTCTAATATGTATCTAATTTATTTGGCTGTGCTTTTTCACGGGGTAAACTAGTAACACATATTTTGTAATGGACATTAACTAGTGCGTATACTTGTTTGGTTAAAGTGTTATAAGTATCGATATTTATGTTTGAAGTGGAATCTCGAATGACGTCAACTGTTTGGTACAAAATACTGAACACTTGTTTTCCATAAATTAATCGACCTGCGCCCATTGTCTCCTCGCAGGTTAACGGTGTAACTATGTCATTCCGTCTGGCAGTATTGGCCTACAGCCCGCGAGTCCTATACAAAGTTTGATTTTGTTTAGGCAACAAGGACTAGACGAACGTTAACTGTACCCACCGGTCGCTTTGATTTCCCGCCAAAACCGTAGCAACGGCGCAAGCGCAGGCAGCTGCTGTAATTTGCAATAATTATACGCCTCTAAACTGGATGGGAATAGCTCGTTACCGGTCTATTAACAATAGGAGAACGCTATTTTTAACGAAATGAACCGGTCGCGGCCTATCCATAATATATGATTTCACTATGCGCTCCACACCATGCTCGCTTCGCTCGCCGAAATACGCGGTGAAGCAAATGCAAACAAAATATTGCATTCTCTTACATGTACACGGAAATTTCGATTGATCAGGTAGGACAGAGATACTTGGATAGGGTTAGTGTGGGGGGTGACCTAAATCGCGACGCATGCGCAGTACGGCCAGAGTTTTTTACGTGAACGATGTTCCGTTTGATTTTACATATACTTATTTTATGTTTTACTAGAGTTCCAGCATTATGTATTGAAAATACTCCCAATACGGGAGATGGCGTGCGAATCACGCAATTCACTGTGTATTGAAAATACTCCCAATACGGGGGTTGGCGTGCGAATCAGGCAATTCACTGTGTATTGAAAATACTCCCGATACGGGGGTTGGCGTGCGAATCACGCAATGCACTGTGTATTGAAAATACTCCCAATACGGGGGTTGGCGTGCGAAGCACGCAATGCACTGTGTATTGAAAATACTCCGAATACGTGGGTTGCCGTGCGAAGCACGCAATGCAATGTGTATTGAAAATACTCCCAATACAGGGGTTGGCGTGCGAATCACGCAATTCACTGTGTATTGAAAATACTCCCGATACGGGGGTTGGCGTGCGAATCACGCAATGCACTGTGTATTGAAAATACTCCCAATACGGGGGTTGGCGTGCGAAGCACGCAATGCACTGTGTATTGAAAATACTCCGAATACGTGGGTTGCCGTGCGAAGCACG
>JAGFPH010002535.1:57546-95180 GCA_018207615.1 Philaenus spumarius | reverse complement strand
ATATATTTTAACTCCTATGTCAAGTTTCAATTCGATATATTAAAATTTGGCCAATTTAGAATGAGCCAACGCTTCATATATGAATGAGATTTCCCCCTTTTAGTGATTTCACCTGCTGCAAAATACATACCTGCATTATCGAATTTTTTCCAGACAAACCATTGCTCGGACGAAATAAATACATATTTCCTTTTTTATTGAAAAATACCTCCCCTACACGGTGGTATTTTTTATTTTTCTCTATCTTCATCCCAGCTCGAAATATTAAGGAAAATCGAAAAAAAATGATAATCGATTTTTTTTCGACTTTGGGAAATTGATAGACTGGTAAACTTTTTTTATGTTAATCTACATACTTTAAGGTACTTATAAAAAAAATCAGCCGTATTGCAAATTACTGGTAGTTGTAACCTATACCGACTGGGCTATTATTATTAGTTTGTTTTTTATTCACTGTTTCCATACGTTTAATGTTATTATAATAACGGTGTAGAATTAATTATAACGTCAAAACTAAGATGGTATACACAGTTAAATGTCCATTCATTGTAAATACATTCAATAAACATAAAATGGCTCATCAGTCCAAATCTAAACTAAAATTATTGTATGTATGTTTAATTTATTTTACCTGTCTTAACGGCAACAAACTTCAATAATTTTAGGTTAGGCCTAGAAAGTAATTTTAAGTCTAGACATAACGTAAAATTATTGTACGTATGTTGCCGTTAAGGCAGGTAAAATAAATTCAATATACACACAATAATTTTAGGTTAGGCCTATACTGATAACTAACATTTTATGTTTATTAAATGTATTTCATCCTTCAGCGCTTGACGATAATATCTGAACTACTCCGGTCGGAATTGATCGTCTTTTAATTTAAATTGATGAACCAAAACACGTGTTTCTTGGATGTATTTACATTCATTGCCATAGCAACCGATTTGATAACGCTTTTGCGTTACTCGTATTTTCCATTGACATATCAACCAATAAATAACATTTTTTTTTCGTTACGCATTAGATTTTCTATGTGTAACTACTACCGCCCCAAAAGGAATGCAAATAGTTTCAAACTATGAAAGTGTTTGCCTGGAATGGAAATACTGCGTAAACATTAATAACCTTCAATAAGCCGACAAAAGTCCTGGGTTGGCAGTGGGTGGGACTTGTGGAGTAAGGTTAGGACCACAGATGCAAGTAGAGACACAAGTAGAGGTTAACGGAAGTAGCGCACGGTCATGATCGGCCTGATCTCTGTCAATGAGCTCATCAGCCTCGCCGCTCTTGACTTGATGACATTAGTATGCGAGCTGCAATGTCCCTTCAGACAGGCTATACTCTGCTCTATAATCTATAGGTTGATCAAAAAGTTTTATTCTCGACTACGACTAGTGCTTGTTTCTCCATTATTTAATGTAATTATATACAGGGTGGAAGGGAAGTAATTCGCCCACGCAGCTGAACGGGGATGCGGAATACTACCCCCCGGAAAACTACCCCCCCAAGTAGTTTCCTACAATTATACTGTTATCGGCAACATACTGTGACTAAACAGTTTAGGTTAGTCCTCTAGTTTTTTTTTTTTATTCTAATTATATCGAAACTTGAGTGTGCGTGACTGGAAAACTGCCTCCCCCCCCCGATCTCTGACGTCAAAATGACGTAGTAACCTGCTTGGGGGGGTAGTTTTCCGGGGGGGTAGTATTCCGGCGACCCAGCTGAACCGCTGGCGTGAGTTGAGCGAATTTCAAAAATTAAGTTTGCATGTTTTAGAATTTCAAAAAACTATTTGGGAAATTGGAACTCACGTCAGCGGTTCAGCTGCGTGAACGAAATTTTCTTATAATGGTTTGATACAAGAGTATAAGATAAATATTTATAAAGTTTACTGCTACCCAAATTTCGTATTTAATATGCTATTAGATGACGTTACTTTCTCACTATACTTAAACAGAAGTAAAACCTAATTATGAAATGTAGAAAGAAGAAATCGAAGCAGATAACTCAACTTTGTCTTTGAATTTTGTTTTATGTATATATATATATATTTTGTTTTAAAACTACCCCACACAGGTTTTATTACCTCGGGGTTTCCTTTATTGTTTCTGTAATTTTTTGTGAGCAGGTTATTTTTGTTAGTATAGGGAAAGTAAAAGTGATCGCATAAAAAATCGATGTGAAAAAAGATTTTTGTGGAAATATCCGTTTTGGGACCCCTGAGTTAAAAAAAGTGGTTTTTACAAAATGTCTGTGTGCATGTCTGTCTGTATACAAAGCTAGAGAGAAAACTATTCTATAGATTTCGAACAAATTTGCACCAATCATGTCAATTAGGCCTGTATAATAACGGAAAAAGGTTTTGAACAATTTTGAAAAACAACCCCCTCTTTGGCAAAAAAAAACTCAAAAAAATCAGTTATTATTTTTTTTTTAAACGGCTATAACGATTTTGATAAAATTTGGCTTATTTGAAGTCCTTAGTGTACCCTACCATATGCGAAAAACTGCATCTTTCTAAAGATTCATTCTCGTTTAGCTAATAATAATAACTAGCTGACCCGTGCGAAGCATTCGCATTCTAACTTACTTAAATCCCACTTAATTAAAGTACACACCGTATATTTAGTATCGTATAGTGCGTATACTATACGATACTAAATAATACAATTAATTAAAAATAGCAATGTAGTGGCGTAACGGCAGCTCTCCAGCTGGGTATTGCTATCGTCAGTGTTGCCAACGCCAGGAAAATATCCCTACAACTTACTTGATCTTACGTCACTGTTACTTTCGGATTCTTTATTTCTTTTTTTTCGTGTAATTGTGTTTTGTATATTTTTCCGGTGTAGCGGTTAAGGAAAGCTTTAAAATGATGCCTCATTAATGTAATTTGATGATGTATTAAGGAAGTTATGGCGTACTGACAAAAAAATGGACTTGAGAAATAATATATGTGATAACTGATTTTTGGAGGGTTTTTGGCCGAAAAGGGGGTGTTTTTCAGAAATTTTCAAAACCTTTTTTCGTGCATCTATACAGGCCTAATTGACCTTTTGCTGCAAATTTGTTCGAAATCGGTCGCATAGTTTAGTCTCTAGCTAATAATAATAATATTTATTAGTTATAATCTCCTACTTTAATATCACCTCTCCTAACCCTCCTACAATTATGAAGTCACAGTGAATCTGTTTAATAATTTAAATATTTTTGTGAGAAAATATGTGCCAGTTCCTGGTACCGTTTATTTATATATTTATAGCCTAAACGAGTAGAAATTACTTAATGTTTTTTATTTTTAAACCTTTCTACGTAATAATCACTAATATTTTAAACCAGACGCACACGTGCGTCCATAGCACATAGGCTTCAAATTGGCGTACGAAGCACGCAATATGTGTATTGAAAACACTCCCAATACGGGCGTTGGCGTGCAAAGCACGCAATACATAGTGTATTGAAAATGCTCCCAATATAGGGGTTGGTGTGCGAATTGGGGGTATTTTCAATACACAGTGCATTGCGTGCTTCTCATGCCAACCCCGGTTTTGCGAGAAATTTCAATACAAAGAGCATTGCGTGCTTCGCACGCCAATTTCAAGCCTATGTGCTATGCACATGTGCGTCCGCTTTAAATTATTAGTGATTATTACGTAGAAAGGTTCAAAAATAAATTCTACCTATTTAGGCTATAAATATAAAAAATAAAAGGTCAGCTCCTAGCGCATGAAATACGAAATTTGCGTAGAAGTGAACGTGTTTAGAAAATATTTAGAAAAGTGAAAATATTTAGGTTTGCAATAACTTTAAACCGATTTTATTCTACGCCTACTAAGGGTCTATTGATTTGGTTTTTTCTTAAACCCCTATTTTTTCCACTTCTTGAGTATTTTTGGTTGGTGATTTAAAAAAAAAAAAAAACTTTGAAAGCTAATTTTGTGTTGGTCTACTACTCTTTGGAAGAATTTTTAAGATTTTAAAACCTAGCAACCGGCAAACTGGGTTTACTTCCAACATTTCGTTCGTAAGACTAAAACAGATCCTCAAGGCGTTGTCTAGCATGTCCATGTCCATGTATACGCGTCGGTTACGCGATGGTTTGTTTTATAAACAATAAACTCGAAGCTGACAATGTCTTTGTAAGTTTGATAAAGCTTCTTTGTAGGCTGTGTTTTGACCTCGGGCGAATTAAATACCGAAACACCGAGCGTAGCGCAGCCCATGCGTAACTCCATTAGCCTTATACACGATTTAGAGTAATAAAACTGATTTTGTTTTTATATTCGGAAACTTGGATTTTAATCTATATAGAAATGACAACAATATCCTTATATACAGGGTGACAATTAAGTCTTCGGACGGTTTAATATTTCGTATATAAGGAAAATTTTAAGGTAGAAGTGATTGAGGAACGTATTCTATGTAAAAATACTATTTTGTTAGGATATCAAACAATGTATCCGCCATCTTGGATCCGCCATTTTGAATGTAACTTTGATTTTTTAAATAGGAAGGTGGTCATGTGATACATCATTTCAATGTAGAATTTCAAGAAAAAACCAACGGTGAAATTTTCACATCCATTTCTTTAACCGTTTAAAAATGGCGGCCAAAAAACAACGAAATCGTTTTTTCCGATTTTGCCCCATTTTACTGTACTATTTTTGTTTTAATATTAATTATTATTCTTTTTGGATTCAGAATTAAATAAGCTTTCAAATTATTTGCCACACAACGATATTTGGTTAAACCACTCGAAATCAATTATAAAAAAATGAAAATGGCTGTAACTCAAAATTTTTAAATACCTCCAAAGATTAATTTATACAAATTTTAGTATACTCATTCGGATTTAAATGACTCCTGCTTGACTTTTTAAGTTAACCAAGTAAGTTATCCCCACAACTATTTTCCGCATAAACCCCTGCTATAGCACCAAACCACTGGAGTAGGAGTTATAAACTAGAAGTGAGTGAAGAGTGTAGTCAAGGTCATTGGAAGAGAGAGAGAGAGAGAGGGCTGTGGGAAATGTTAGATTAGATTGGACAGCTACTCCGCATTGGGGAGGTACTACAGACCATATTGCTTCATTACATATTCTGAATGATGCAAATTGTTTGGTTTCAGAGACAGGCATGGGCTTGGCAAGGAGTGGTGCTGAAGTGAGGTTTACTGACGAGGACGTCAGAGACGGTACGTGAGTTTCTTGTTCTAGAATATTATTTCATAATACAGTACTAATAGTATATATATTTAAGTTTATATCTTTCATTTCCTTAAATAACACATAAATTACATATCAATGTTCTAATTTGAATACCTAGTAACTTCAACATTTTGGATTTTGAGATTTTTGCATGAAATGATAACTGTGCATAGTCATATATAATCTAATTCCAATACCTTGTAAAGTTATACTGTCGGGAAATATATTAAAAATGAGGTAAATTTCGACCACGAACCTTGCAGTTGGCAAAACTTCCTTCTAATACATCGTATCTGTATTCTGTATGAACTTCTATGGTGTAACAGGTAAGTTAGAGGAGGATGTTAAAGGAGTAGATTTACTTGTATTTCGTGTGTATATTTTATTAATTTAATGATATTATGTTAATAAGATAATCGTATATTAGAACAACAAATTCATTTTGTCCTGATTTTAAGTTGTAAACGTATGCTAAAAATCAATGTTTATGATGCGTGATAATAGAATTAAATTGGCACGAGGAGGTGGCTAAGATATGTGTTATTATATCTAATAATAACTGTTTGTATTGGTTATCACTGTGTTTTATTCTAATACCACATGGCACTTCAAGCAAAGTTGTTCGAATACCACGTATCTTGATAACATCAGAATTTTAATGCTACGTATCTTATAAAAACAAGTTCTAGTACCACGTATTATCAATTAAGTTGTTTAACTAAGAAAATAAAGTGCATTATGTAGAAATCAAGTTTTCAGGATTAAATTTCAATATTTTGTACTTAAGTATACACAAAATTTCATTCATTTAGTAAAATTTTTAGAAAATATGAAGTTTTTTTCGCTCTACTGAAAAATTTACTTTTTTGAGATACGAGGTATTGTTGGACCATCGATATATACTTAAGCTAAGGAACAAAAAATTACCACATGGGCATAAGCCTGTCAGTGGGCACGATTCCCTGAATATGCACACAATGAGAACTAAAGTAAACACAATTAAAAGTTTGCATTAAACATTATCATGTCGAGCTGGGTCAATATACGATCGAAACTAAACTACAACAGCTATTTTTAGGGTTTCTAAACTAGTTGACTGTGCCAAACTAACCTAATATCATTTATGTTGAAGCTCAAATACATATTTGAGCAGTTAAGTCAGTTCATGTCAGACAAAGAGGAATGATCAAATTAATATCTATCTGTAATCAGATAAGATAACTTGATCGCTGGATCCCTTCCCAATCAAAACAGCCATTCATTAATAACTCTTTTAAAATTAGAAAACTTATAACCTTTAAACGGATCTGGCTTGCCCGAAAGATTTTGATAACTCCGAATTTTGAAAACTCGTGCTATATAATGCGAGTTAGCGACAGAAAACGTTTTTATTAAGTTGTTAAACCTTGTCCTGAAGAAATGTGAAGAATGCGTTAAATGTTCATGATCGACTTTTACAAATACGTTATTGTAATTTTGAAATAGATAAATTGCCAGGGTTCTTACAAACAATTGCCTTACACCCAGTACTTTAAAAGAATCAAAAACAGCGTTTGAGGAAAAACTGCGGCTATTTGTCATTGCAGTTTTTAGTATTGCTTTTTCAATTAAATTAAGTGGCTCAAGAATCGAACCGAAAGCCATGCCCCAAGGTATTATCCCCCCCCCCATAAGTAAAGACTGGCAATACGCGTCTTTTAATTTGTGGAAAAGCTTATACAGACAACTCCCTTGCAATGCAATGTATTGTTTGCTGCGATGGTGACAGAGTGGCTCCAGGTTCATCAGAACAAGGTAACTGGACTGAATTAAGTTACAAATATTGTGTTGTACCCTTAAGGGGGTTTTGTGTTTAGGGGTGGCGAAACAATATAAAAGAAAGTTTCCTTATTTTTTCAAGGGCACAGCCTGTATATTAGCTGTCCATAAAGCTGAAGAAAAGTTATTAATTTTGTAATTATGTTTTTTATAAATTGTAAATAGTGTGATGTCATTGACGAATCAATAAACATTTGATTTTATAAAATTGTTGGTGTATAGGATGTTTGGTGAATGGCACGGTGTACGCCGAAGGGTCGGCCATGGATTCCTCTACACGTTGCCAATACTGTTATTGTATAAAAGGACATCAACACTGTGTAACACCTCATTGCTTGCTTACTGAGCCTGGTTGTACGCCTAACTATAACACGCAAGACTGTTGCCCCTCTAAATACAACTGCAGTAAGATCAGCTGATTAACAATAACTAATGCATGCTCTTAACACGTATATTACTAGTGTATAATTTAAATCGAGTTTTTAATTAGTAAATTCACACTTGAAACTGTGCTAGTGTTCAAGATGTGACAGGTACCTTCTACCTTGTAGAATTAAATAATAGTAATGAGTAGTACCAATTAACAGGCAAGGATTCACATTCGTTGTAGTTATGCTGAGGTCAGACGTTTAGGCGAAAATGGGAGGGACATTAGTTTGTCTTTAACAGAGAAAGAATTTGGTATGTCTCCTGGCTGTATTGTAAGAGCTTCAAGGGCTCAATGTGGACCTGATGGTGATGGATGTGATGAGAAGATCTCTTTCGACCATTCCTTCACGGTCAAGATCGATGGTCTCCAGGAGGCAGGTAATAACACACAAGAATCGTACACGCATGGCTCCAAAATGACCAGCGGAGTTGGAGAAGTAGTTAATGGTGCCAGGTGCAGCTTATCTAGGGCTATGGGCTTTTCATTGACTGTTCAGGCAGAGGTCGTTGCGATTGATCACCGTGCCCGTAGCTAAAGAGGAATTAAGGGAGCTAGGATTTATATCCTTTCTGATAGCCAAGCCGTCTTAAAGGCGCTGGAATCATTCACCTCTGAATAAAGGATAGTTTTAAAGCAGTGAATGAAATGGTTAGACTCAATGAAGTTACTTTTAAATGGGTTCTCAGCAATTTAGGCGTAGAGGGAAATGAGGCAGTGGATTGCTTAGCTAGAGTTGGGGTCAAAAAGCCTTTTGTTGGCCCAGATCCTGTCAGTGGGTGTCCCAAGAGCCACGTAAGAAATGGTGTTGAAATCTGGGCAAAGAAAAGTTACTCCTCACATTGGAACGATGCTCCTGGGCTTAGGCAAGTTAAAAAGTTCATTTGTCTCTCTAAGTCGAAATCTCAAAAGCTTCTATTGTTGGGCAGAAATAATCTTAGACGGATTGTAGGAATCCTTACTGGTCACTGCCCGGCCAAGTACCGCCTTAAAAAAATGGGGCTGGTTTCGGAAAACTCCTTCCGATTCTGCTTCCTTGGGATTGAATCGGCATAATACCTGCTGTGCGATGCGAGCGTGCCGGAGAGTTGGTTCACGGCAGTGCTTTTGTTAACCCAGAAGGGGTACGTGGTGTTGATCCAAGACCCTGCTTGGTTTCATAAGAGAGCTGGAATAATCATTAAAAGGAAAATCTTACCACAGTAGATATTAGTGTGTCGCAGTTGTGGAGAGGAAAGTAATAAGTAGTCTGGGAGTAAACGCATTCATAGATTCAACCATTAGAGGGCTTTGATTCTTGCCCTTGCCTTATGACTTAACCCTTCCCGCGCTTTAGAAATTTCGAACCACTCACACGGTAACGCTACATATCCCCAAAAAATTAAGTTCTCAATAAGTCAACACTAATTTTTTTTTCGATTTTCTTATACCAAAAAATGAGACATGGGAATAAAAAAAATTGTTTTTTTAATCAAAGTTCGTTTATTTTTCAGCAAAAAAAGTAAAAAAAAAAAAAACACTACAAAATTAGAAAGAATCAAACTTGTGAAACCCATACTGCTTTACTACTTATTGTGTAGTTCGGTTATATTATAAAATATTGTAAGAATTGAAATAAAAAAAAGAACATATAACCATGGTTGTGTTAGATTGTTTTTACAGCTCAGGGTGTGGTATGGTATCCTTTGAAACACGCATCGGGCTTCGCGGTGCAGGTCTCACAAAGGTAGATCCTTGTTGATCGCAAACAACACATCTACCAGTATCCTTTTCTCTCCTTGCATAAAGTGTTGTCTACAAAAAACAATAAAACAACGAACGCAGTGCAGTTTCGCACGGAGTCTGCACGGAACTGACTTAGTTTGTCTACAGTGTTAGCATCTCTCGAAACAGATCACGAGTGGTGTAGCGGGCCAACTTAGGTGCTCCTCCCACAACAGTCGGAATTCGGAGTCGACCGCCATTATGATTTTTAACCAAGGGATGTGTTACCCAATAACTGCTGCACTCAAGCGGCAAAACTGAAAACTATTTAGTCCTGACAATACACTCAATGTTTAAAAGCGAGTATATTTGTCCACAGCGTTTTGAACAAAGTCAAACTTAGCGGTCATATTCGTCTACAGCGAGGTAAGGGTTAAGATTATTTGTGCGATTCGGACGAGAAGAGAGATTTGGAATGTTTAAGTAAATGTTTTTAAACAATTCCTTGTTCGCAACCTTATTCAAAGAACCTCCTCCACCGCCAACTATCCTGGTAACGTCGGTAGGTTCGCAAGAGAACCGAAGACACAACCGCCAATTTAAGAAGCCATCACTGGAAAAGCCGGACACTGGAATTGAGCGGTTGTCATAAAGAGAAAGAATGAAATGTGAAACATAGATTGCTATAAGTAGCTCATAAACTGTTGAAACCCGCAATGGCCTACAAAATATCAACTAACATTAACTTTTGTTACTTTGAATTTTTAAGTCAGGTTTATAATATGCAACAACCCTACTAGAGAAAGAATTTTGCAGGACTAAAATGAAGTCATAACCCAGACCGTAGTAGCCTATATAATATTCAGTGTAGAACAATTAGAAAAGTACAAATTTTGTAAATAGAAATGTAAGCATGCACAGTTTGTGTTCTATTTTATTTCTATGCATTTTTGTTCAAACTACAAAACATTTAGAAATTTCACAAGGTTTCTATCGTCACTTCTATAACTTGCTTTTAAAAAGAGTATGAATCTTTTCTAATACATCAAATTTGTAATAGCGCAATGGTTTCTGTTGTCTGTTGTACCGTAACCTTTTTTTGCTTTCCTTACACACTGTGCTTGACCGAAAGAAAAATATTTCAGTTTCCCACGATGCTTTTCCAATAATATTCTTTATATTTGCATTTGCAGGTGAAGTAACAGTTGATCCTAGCACCACAACTACCTCTCTACCATCAACAGGTAATCAAATGAGTTATGTTTGAACTATAATTGTTTTAGACGATCACAATTTTCTCAATTTAAATGGGTAACTAATATGGGCGCCCTTATGATATTTTCTAGGAGGGGAGGGCAGACCGGAGTATGGGGCTTAACACATACACTGCTAAGAACGCACATGTGAGCTTGACACAGAACACTATGATAAGCGGTCGATGCACAGTGAATTGCACGCCAACCCCCGTATTGGGAGTATTTTCAATACACAATGGATTGCGTGCTTCGATTGCCAACCTCCATATTCGGAGTATTTTAAATACACAATGCATTGCGTGCTTCGCACGCCAACCTCCGTATTGAGAGTATTTTCAATACACAATGCATTAATAATAATAATAATATACATATTTTCCTTTCCCTGGGAGCTAGGGGGGTGGGCCGCGGCCCCTCCTCTGCCCATACATAGGTATGGGCGCCCATGCTAACTAAAGCCTAGTCTGAATTTAACTTGTACTCATCTTGAACTGAATCTACTAAAAAACATTCACTTTTAACCTGTTTAACTCTTACATTTCTTAACACATTATGGACGTATTTCATTTCATTTATTTTACAAAATATTGCAATTGTATGGCTAAAGTTATAGTATATAAAAAACTTATGTACAATTTTATTTGAATAGTAATAAAACTGCATAAGACATTTTAGTTAAAATTCAGAATCAGTGACACCACAATACAGCTGATTAAATAAAATTAAACAACAATCAATTAATTACAACACTACCAACCTGGGCGACCGAGCATCGCTCTGTAATTTTTTTTAGTTGTTTTTTTTTAGGAAAATTTATGTAAATATGAATCTTATACTGAATAAATATGAATATTTTTCGATCTTACGTACATATGAAATGTTTATTTAGATTTTTTTAAACTTGAGTGTAATTAGTTCTAACATTTTATTAGCATTTTTTTGCAGATATAAAACCTAGCACATTCTAATCCTGATGTCCTAAAACCTCTACAGATACATGTAGGTTATGTAACCTATCCAACGAATAGGCCATATTTGATATTGTTTATGTATTTTAGAAATAACAAATTATAATTATAATCATTAGATAATTTATATTACCTTTATAGAAATGCAAAGAATGCAGAAACTGGTGAAAAGGTTTTCAGAACGGTTAATAACAGCACAAAAATAATGTTTTAGTTACGTTTGGTGTTTGAATAAAGAAATAAGTTGAAAATTATAGCACCTGATACGTTGTTAATGATTTTTGTTTGTTAAATCTTATCTTATTAAACGAGCAATTCTTGTATATTTTCTATTCGCCTATACTTAGTGTTTTCAAAGGTGGTATATAAAAGAAGTTCAGAGTTTAAATTTTATGCAATTTTTGCAGACATAATACCTAACGCATTCGATTCCTGGCGTCAAAAAATCCCTACATGCAAATTTTCATCAAAATCGTTAGAGCCGTTAGCGAGATTCTTGTTATAAATTTATACAAGAACATAAATTTATAACGAATATACAAGAATTGCTCGTTTAATGAGATAAGATAAATAATATATTTGAAAACGCATATTAACAAAAACTTATATAGATAAAATAGAATACAGAGCCAGTCAACAACACACCAAACAGAAAGTGATAAAATATCAGACACACAACAACAATAAATAAAAGAAACAAAAACAATGAATATATTAAGCAATACAATCAAATTCAACTGGTAATACCCCAACAATTCAAAACAACAACACCGCAAAACAACTATCAGAGGTTCAAACCCAATTTCCCCAGACTTATTGGATAAACTCATCCAAAGAGCAATAGCCATCTCTCATTAACAAATCCTTCAAGTTCTTTTTAAAGGTTTCATAATTTTCTATTTTCTTAACACCATACTGAGCAAGTAGTTCTTTCATGAAAGTTTAATCTGTGTTTTAGTAATCTTAAGTTACATCTTGTCCTGTTGAAATAAGTATAGCAGTCACTATTTTGTGCTGTACAGCATTTAAAATGGCAAAACTCCATTATATAAATACAGAGAAATGTTACGCAGTTTTCTGCTTTAAATACATCAACGCATGTCTGACCAATGTACAAATTTGAAATTACTTGTACGGCTCTTTTCTCTATGACAAATGCTCTTTCACTTTGCAGTTTAGCTGAATTTCCCAATAATATAGGGTGATCCGATTCCGGTTTTCTATTTTTAATTTAAGAAACGGCTCACACAATTTTACATTTATTTAAATTGTATTTTATTAACAAAATCTTTGACATTTTTCATTAACAGTGGAAAATGTTATCAGACAAATGGCCACCTCTGGACCTCCTACATAGGTTGATTCGTTCATTGTAGCTTTCTATGACTTTTTGACAAGTTTCGGGAGTTATCTGGGCTATAACTCGGCGAATGTTTGCTTTCAGTTGCTCCAACATTTCAGGTTTGTTAGCGTAGACACGACTCTTTAAAAAACCCCACAGAAAAAAAACTCATAGGTGTCAAATCACACGACTTGGTGGCCAATTGACATCACCCTATCGAGAGATAATGCGACCTCTGAACTTTTGACAAACATTAAAAGTTGCACGTGATGTGTGGCAGGTTGTGCCGTCTTGTTGAAAGCTCATGTCTTCCACATCAATATCTTCAATTTCATTCCAAAAGTACTCGGTTATCATGCGCCTATATTGCTCACCATTTACAGTTATGTCTGGCCTTCATTGTTTTCAAAAAAATAGGGCCCAATTACGCCACCTGACTATATGCGCACCACACAGTTGCTTTTTGGGCATGCAATGGTCTTGTGTGTATGACATGAGGATTTTCATCGCCCCATATTTGGCAATTCTGTTTATTAAGGGGGAGCAGACCTCAAAAAAAAATGTTTAAATCGTTTTTTATTTTTATTGATTATTGTAGCTTGTTTTGTGCTCTTTAAATTGATATATAACATAAGATATATTTCATTTGCATTAGTAAGAGAAAAATGTTTTTTCTGAAACCATGCAAGCGCGATATTGCTACATATCATATAATATGATATGATTTGCTATTTTGTGTTTTGTAAATAAATCCATTTCTCCGAAAACAGTGTTTTTTTTACTAAATGTACCTTTTTCTCAATAACCGTTAAAGCTAGGACCTTGAAACTTTGCACACACATGTACGGTATTATTATACATAATCACTCCAGTTGGTTTTTATAAATACCAAAAAACAAAAAAGTTAAAAAATATTTTATGGGAACTTTTACGTTTAAAAAATGTACAATTATGAAACAAAATTTACTGAACAAATAAATTAAGATAAAACAAATCCTCTGGAGAAAATGTTGACAAAGGAAGTAGGAAATAATGGTAAAAATTTCTTATCTCTAGCTCTAATGTTTTTTTATGAAAAGGTACATAACCTAACATGGCGGAGGATAGGGAGGTCTGCTCCCCTTAACATACCCAGAGAGATGAAAATGTGCCTCGTCAGAGAAGAAAATTTTCTTTGAAAAATCAGCATCAATTTCCTGCTGCTCTAACACACATTCTGCATAAATTGTTCCCTATCCGTGATCTCTAAGTTTCAGTTCTTGGGTTAACTGAATTTTATAAGGGTGTAAGTGCAAATCTTTATGCAAAATGTGCCAAAGGGAGCCATACAACAAAGGCCTAAAGTTTGCGAACGACGACAATAACTGTGGTTCTTCGTTACGGCATCAATATTCTCGGCTAATCGTACTCCACGATGGTGCACAGGCCTTTCCCTTTTTCTAATGCTTCCAGTTTCCTCAAATTTCTTCACTATGTTGCGAATTGTTCGTTCAGTAGGACGGTTAAATTGACCATATTCTTCTTTTAAATTTCGATGCACAGTTCATATGGAGTTGTTACTTCTGTAGAACAACTGAACAATTTTAACACGTTGAACAGTGTTGAAACGATCCATTTTGTAAATGTATTGTTTATAAACTGATGTTTGATGTATTAAAAACATGCAACAATTAACAGCTGTTCAATTGTCAGTGTTGCCAAAATAGGAAACTGAACTTGGATCACCCACAATATTACAAATCATCATATACAACAGGCTTTTAACTCTCTTTTGGTAGACTATAAAATTTGTTTACAATTGACAAAGATCTGGATTATACATAAAACTAATTTTACCTTTTATTCATCGTGTGACTTCGTTCAGCATATGTTTATGACGCTTTTTTAAACATATGTTTCATCATCAGATATTAAAACATTAAAATGTTCACATTACATATAACACAAAAACATTTAACTCGCAACACAAAACACACTACTGTGACATGTAATTCGGTTAGACGTCTACTTTGTTGCACAGTCGAGCGGCTATGGTAATGGTTGTTGTTGCAGTAATTGTCATGAATCTTGTTTGTTATTTATTTACTTACTTTTCCAGGCTGTACAGTTGATGGGAAATTTTACCCCGAAGGTGAAATGGTGACAAGTTCTCCAAGTAAATGTGAAAACTGTTACTGTTTGAAAGGACAGGTCCGTTGTGAACCCGTGATATGTTCGTTGCCTGTGGACGCTGGATGTACGCCTATTCTTACACAAGGACATTGCTGTCCCACAAGCTACGACTGTAGTAAGTAATGTTAGCCAACTAAACAATAAGAAAATCATGTGATATTTCCCTTCAACTATTTGTACAATCTTTATAGGATAGGGACTACTGTAAATATGTCTGATGTGGGGACTGAATATGTCAAAGAAATTCAGTCGGTCAAATAATTCTAAGGGACGAAAATTGGATTATAATAAGTTGAATTCTTTGTCTTGCGAGATTAACTAGCAACAAGAAGAAGGTTCCTACTCTTCATTTCTGTCTTTTAGCAATGAATACTTACTTAACACTTATATGAAGCAAAACCGTAGTGCTTTTGAGGACGACACTTAGGAGTCACCGAGAAAGCCTACTTCACCGAGAAGCCAACAGGTTTTGCTAGCGTCAACGCGGTGAACTGTACTTTTTTCCCAGACTCGGACTGTACATTTCTCCCCACCCCACCATATCCCATCACTTTCACTCTTTTACAATATAAATTTACATCTTTTAAAGAAGTAATTATTTGTTTGTTTTGTATGGAATTTGCTGTAAATATAGATTGCTTTTCTTTTCCCAATGATATTTAACTTTTACAAATGTAGAGGCAAAGGTGGATATTTGGGCCCCTGGTGGCAACACGGGCCCCCAGTGTATCTAGACATACACGCCACGAATTCTGTCGGTAAACACTGGAACTACTAAAGCTTGAAGCTAAACAACACTGTAGAGCGCGCTGGCGCAGTATCTGTCATGGTTTCTTATAAGTGAGAAGTTAAAATTTTCGTTCCCGAGCAAAACTTTGAAAGGTAAGTGTTCAACTCAATGTTATCCTAATTTCTTTGTTGTATTTGGTAAAAACATGGTAAGATGTGTGTTTAGTATGTTCTAAGGATTGCGTATTACATTAGATATTCCCATTATGACACTAAAATAAGCGCTGAGAATTTTTCCTTTTTCAAGATGGCTAGGGTGGATAAACGGGCCCCTTGCAGTGCTGGTATCATGGGCCCCATTCTCTTGGGGGCCCGTGTTACAACCACTACAAAGTTTTGTTACTTTTTATGTTGCAGATGCCTCGAAAAGTCCTAGTTCGTCCTAAAAAGTCTAACAGGCGGTCGTGGGATAAAGAAAACATGGTCAAAGCTATTGCAGCTGTTAAAGAAAATCGAATGGGTTTAAAAAAAGCAGTAAAAATGTTTTTAGTACCTCGTTCAACTTTGCAAAGACTGTGTAGAATTGAAAAACCTATTGAGGAAGTTGTAAATATGAAAATTGGACGCCCTACAATCATGCCTCCACAGTTAGAAAACGAACTAGTAAAATATATTTTGCTTATGGAGGCCAAGTTCCACGGCTTAACCAGAAACGATGTGTGCCGATGTGTCCCCAATTTTGATAATTCTAGATGGTCACCACTCACACACAAAGAACAATGATGCCATTGAAATAGCTCGTGACAATCACATCACGATCGTTAGTCTGCCTCCTCACACTACACACAAGTTACAGCCCCTTGACAGAAGCTTTATGGGTCCTTTGAAGAACTATTACAGTGAAAACATTAGGCAGTGGCAGTTACACAACAATATACCTCTTGGGCCTTATGACATTGCAGAGCTTTTGGGTAACGCTTTTCTTAAGTGTCAAACAGGTGAAATAGCAGCTAGTGGATTTTCTGTCACCGGGATTTACCCTTTCAATCGCCACTTGTTCACTGATGTCGACTTTGCTCCTTCAGAAACTGCTGATGCTGAAGACATTAGTCTTGAAACTCTGAAAGCATGCAAAGAGCGAACAGCCAACAAGAAATCAACAACCACTCCAACAGTCACTAATCAACAACCCACTTCTAGAACTGCTTCATCTGCTAGGGATCTGACCACTTCTACAGTCACTAATCAACAACCCACTTCTAGACCTCCTTCATCTGCTAGGGATCTGACTCCATCTGCGAAAGACTTGGCAGAAGCTGGGCCTTCAGGGTGTTCTTCTTCGATGTCCGTTTGTCATGTTTCTCCTCAAGACATCCTGCCTTTCCCAAAACCAAAAAAGAGGCTGACAAACAAAGGTCCTAAGGCGATGAAATGTGCTATTGTCACTTCATCACCCTATAAATTAGCTTTAGAAGAAGCAGAAAAAAGGAGAAACGAGAAATTAAGTAAAACTGATGAAACTATGAAGAAGAAGAAAAACACAGGGAAAAAACCTATCATGAAAAACCCAAACGAAAAAAAAAATAACCAAAAGAAAGTTAGCCTTTTCAGATTCATCAGACGATGACAGGTAAGAGGAGGATTTCGACTCAGGCGAGTCTGTTATGGAAGCTGAGGTAGGAAGTTTCGCCCCTGAGGATGACGATGCAGTGTGCCTCTTCTGTAAAGAAGTATTCTCTAAAGACCGCTCAGGTGAACTGTGGGTACAGTGTATGAGCTGTGAAATGTGGGCTCACAATCTTTGTGCTGGGGCAGATAAAGATGTTTATATCTGTGACTTTTGTAAATAGGTCTAGTTTTTCCCCATAAAGTAGTTCAAAATTCAAGGTAGATTAGTCTAGTTTTTATGTTAAAAAAATAACTTACTTTTCAAAAAATGTTTTAAGTTAAGATAGATTTTTGTATCTTTAAATAGTCTAATAACTTAATTTTCAACAAAATGTTTAAGTAGCCCAGATTAGTTTTTACATTCAAATCATAACTTACTTTTCAACAAAATGTTTAAGTTAAGATAGATTTTCAAGATAGATGTTCAAATTATAATTTACTTTATTTTATTAGCAAAAAGTACATAGCAAATGTAATAAATATGTTTTTGATGTGTTTCACGTTTGTTTATGAAAAAAACCCAGGGGCCCAAATTACCAGCACAAAAAATCGTTTTCGAAAAATGCAAACTTTTAGAAAAAAAATTTTGTTTCTTTTTGAGTATATAGAAAAAAGTCGTAACACTGCACAATCAATAGTAAACATTCCAAAGAAGTGTTTTTATTAGTTTCAGGTGGTAATATTAAAAAAATAAAAAAGTTATATTAAAAAAACAAAGTGGGGGCCCAAATATCCACCCTTGCCTCTATAAGTTAAAGAAAAGTCATTATTTGTTTGGTTTTATGTAATTTGTTGTAAGTATCGATTGCATTTCATTTGCCAATAATGCTTACCTTTTAGTAATGTAAATATTTTAAAGCTGCAACTATTTGTTTTTTTTTTTGGTTTTTTCTTTTTTTCTTTTTTTTTACGTAATTTGCTGTAATATAGTAAGTTATAGATTGCCTTTCTTTTGGCAATGACAAGTAACTTTTAGTAATAATTTTAAATTATTTAAATATTTAAACTAAATATTTTAAAGCCGAAATTATTTGTTTGTTTTGCATTTAATGTGCTGTAAATATAAATTGCCTTCCTTACTTTCTATTTCCAATGATTTATAAACTTTCAAAATGTACATATTTTAAAGTTGTATTCATTTATTTATTTGGTATTTAATTAAATGTAAATATAGAATGTCTTTGTTTCGCCTACTGAAATATGCATTCTTAACATGTAATTTGTATTTTAAAAAGAATTTTAACGATCATGTTCATAAACATATAATAACGTTTTCTGAATTACAGTGGGTTGTATTGTGGTTTAGTAGAAATGTGCAATTTGTTTTGGTAGTTTGTTTGAGATAGACATCAGTTAGCAGTTGTAATTGTAATTTTGTTTTTTTTAGTCATAATTGAAATTATAGAAATAAATCATTGTTCTTTCAAATTGATGATTTGAGTATTTTTTTAGAAACCATGTTTAACTTCAATAATAGTTTACAAAAATATGGTTTTTATATTAGCACAATTTGCTATTCTAGTGAACTGAGAATCAAGAGAGGATGTTGAGTTTACTTTATTTTAGACAATAATTTGTTTATTAATCTCATACTTTTTTTATTTTCATGAATAATTGGTTTTTACGTTAAAATAAAATTGTGTAATATTGCATTATTGTTTCCAATATGGACAATTTCAAGAGTCTGTGCAGCCTAACGCAATATTGGATCTTTGAAAAATAAGAGCTTTGTTAAATGGAAAGCGGAATCAGTTGGAATTACTTTATTTTAGGGTTTAAATTATATCTGTTGGCCTACTTAGGCCTTATGGGGCAAAATCCAACTTGGCGCTAGGCCCACAGATTCTTGACACTACGATATTTGTCTACTGGGGTTGGGGGTGAAAGAGAAAGTTGTTTGTGTGTGTTGGCGAGAGAAACAGATATATTCGCTGCTCCGCTGATTCATCGAAATTAAAAAACTTCCAATTCATTCCTCTCGGCAGCCTGCAAAAAGACTGGTGGCGCTCGTAGTGAATTCTCAGTAAACTACCAACTCGTGTTCCCTTTTGGTGCCTAAGGTTTCGCTTCTTATAATGTTAAGTATTCATTGCTTTAAGTTTAGTTTTTAATTAAAAAAGTAAAGTTTAGTACAAGAAATGTAATGTGGTATTTTGATATGTGAGATCTACCACATTGAGAGCTAATTTGTAACTTACTCTACAAAAATCCCATCATGTTCATCAGAAAACTCGAGAGATGAAATAACAGGGACACTCTTTCTAGTCAAACTGTGATATATCACTTTCCAGCCTTGCAACTAATCAGAGCTTATGATGGTCATTACAACTCAACGGCTTTATTTTATAAAGCGGACACTGTGGAACAATTTTGAACTTACATGCAAAGGGTACATATGTGCAATGCGTTGGTGGTTTACAAGAAATTACATGGTAATGAGCCCTAAATCGAAATATATTATTTTTAGTATTACCAAAAATATACGATTTTCTGTTCCACTAAAGTACCATGAGATAAATTGCAATGTGAATATATGTCCATGTCCCCCTGATTGAACAAGTTCAAGAAATTCAATATTTAGAACTGTTTGTCGATTCCAAGCTTACTTGGAAGAAAAACACAACCTATCTTAAAAATTAATTAATAAAATATATCAGGTAATGCTCAGATACGTATGCAACGTAAAAATATTGAAAATGATCTATTTTGCACTGGTGAGTTCTAAGTTAGAATATGGTTTCGCAATTTGTTGAGGGACTTACGATACAACATTAAAACCAATAATTACTCTGCAAGAAGAATTTTGTTCGTATTCCATCGCACAAACCCAAAACAGAACATAGTGCACCATTTTTCAAAAAAACTTAATATATTACCTCTTAAAAACCTTGTTATCTATAAAGTATTGAGAACCTTTTTTGACAGAAACGGGGATAGTAATGGCACTCTAGGGCCAAGAGCTTTGACACTGCGGAATAGGTCAAATGTTTTTGTACCTAAACCAAATTTTACAATGTATATGAAATCTTATGCATATCTAGCACCTAAATAATTTAATTGTATGCCAGAAAGTATTAAATCATGTTCGAACAGACATAAGTTCTCCGGTTTGCTGCGTAATATTTTGCTCGAGCTTGAAGATATACAATCTTATTTTAATGTACTATCATGAAACTTACATTTTGGTGTTATATCCTTGCAAGTGTGTATGCTGAGTGCTTGTGTATAGTGTTTATCCAGGAAAATATTTGTTAAGTTATAAGTTAAGTTATAAATAAGTATGCATTGTTTATAAAAAGACTAGAAATCATATTTTTGATTGTAGATTTTAATGTAAATAATTGTTATATTCATTGGGAACTCGGTCGGCTGTGGACCTCAACTTTATCTTTGGATTGTGTTTTGTGTATGTATATATATTGTTTCAAAAAACCACCCCAGACAGGTTTTATTATCTCCGGGTTTCATTTATTGTTTCTTATTTACATAAAGAAGGTTATTTTTTGTTTAGTTTTTAAAAATGTTTAGTCTAATATTATTTGTAAAAATTCAACTATATGTGTGTTGATAAGAAGCAATAAAAATTAATCAAATTACAACTCTAATTGCAGTGGATTGAAACCAAACAGTCCTATTCAGAAACAATGAAATACTGCTCCAGACAATCGTAGAATGATGATAAGCCAAGAAAGATCATATCCCACCAAACAAAACCTACCTTTAAGCCTAATCTGATCACCATTTCCAAAAGCCCTTTTGCGAACCCCTTATTTTGAAAAGCAAACCTTACCACACTCTAAAAGATCAGAGACGTCCTTCTCTCAATGTTGCCAAGAATCAAAATGTGCTTTCCAACAATTGTCATGTTTGCTGTCGGTCAAAAAAAACAAAATAAAATAGTCAGAATTTCCTTTAGAACATTTTGATGATGCACACTTAGAGACCCTGTGATTTTTGTTATTTACTTTGATTCAGCATTAGTGTGAGCTAAGGAACAGTTGAATTATCAATGTTGCAAGATTTACCTAGCTAGTAAGACTATTATTTTTGGTTAAATTAAGAGGTTATTCTGAGTATTTTCTTTTGAACAGCTTTATAACTATACTTCATTCAGCACAAGTTGAGAGTGGAGCACCTCCTTAAGTATAACGACAGACAGGGGTTGTCACGAACGGGAAAAGCATGTTCATGTTCACAGGATAGGGATAAAATATGTTCACTTATTGTCACTCTGAACCATTAACCAGAAGTCTTTATATGCACCCTGTACCTTCTGTTTTCTGTTATTGGTTGTAGTTGTTTTATTTGTTAATATATAGTTTATTACAACTGTAAATATTTTCTAAATAGGTACATGATTTTAATATGGAGAACCTCTTGTCAGATAATAAAAATAAACGTTGTCAATCATCCATGTTTGGAAGAAACAATGTATTGTAAATGTTATAAAAGTGTCCTCAAAAAACATTGTCAGTTTTGTGGTACTAACTGATAGTGCGGTACAAAAATGTATTGGTATTGGATAAAGTACTGTGTATGAGCAGGGACGGCACTAACGGGTGGGGCGGTTGGCTCCCAAATCTTTTGAAATAAATTCAAACTTTAATTATTTTCTCTTAAAAAAAAATACAATAAAATAGTATAACAAATTCATAAATACAATGAAGATACAACTATTTAATTAAATTAATATTAAATAGGTGCCATTCCATGCTTTTAGACTTAAAAGTAAACAAACTATAAGAAATAATAGGATAAATAATAACAGCGTTCCAATAACCTATAATAAACAGAATATAACTTAATACAAGTTAGTAACGTATCTCTCTTAGGTTACTCCCCTGCAAGTCCAAGTTGAAGAAGAAGTTAAATCAGACACCTATGTTTTCAGTTCACCGCTTTTAAATTTCTTGACAAAACACTTTAACTACAGTAGTACTATTACATGTCATTACTCCTATTTGTTCACTGCTATATTTTAAATATGTTAAAACTTTAGAAAACATTAAACTTTGTATCTAAAGAAAAATACAAAGTTGCATTTATTTATTCTTTTATTTCAGATATCTCAAGCTTTTTGTTTTCCACACTAAATATATTCATACAAAATTACTTAAACATCTACTTTTTTAGTATGTACATATTACATTTTCTAAATATATATGTATTATGTGCTTTATAACAATCTTGGGCCCACCCAAAAAAAATTCCTGGAGCCGCTCCTGTGTATCAGTTTATTTTAGCTTACAAGATAGACTGTTTGTATTGAAATCTCTTCTCAACCGGGAAAATAGAACATGCGATTACGAGAAGGCCAATGATTCACTTAACCTGTCTCAAGGCAAACTGCACGAATTTGTTTTAGAAATGAACAAACAACAGCATATAAACTGCTACACGTATAAATTTGGCAGTTGCAGTTGACAGAATGTAAACCGGCCTCTTGCTATGCCACTCACCAAGTGTAGTAAATTTCTATACTTTTCGGATGACTATTATCTTCAAACACTATTACTGCACTGCAAATTGTTTTAAAACAACATAACATTTCATTTCATTCCATAGCCGTGGTAGAAAATATTCTTTGACCAGGTCAAATTACCAAATCTTGCTAACATGTACAAAAACTAATACATATACATAAATAATTCAAAAATCATGAAATTACAATAATAGTCAATCAATAACAATAATACAATAAGGTAGTAACAAACAATTATCACATTCTCCACCGCTTAAATATAACTACTAAACAAAATTAGATCTCACAATATACCCAAAAACTCACCCCCAAAAATCAAACTGAGACGTATGGTGGATGAACTTGCTTACCGAATAAAAGGACTTTGACAACAGAAAGTCGTCTTAAGTTATTTTTAAATTTTATGAAATTTAATTCCAGTCGTAAGTAATCTGGAAGTTTGTTGATAAATTCAACTGCTAAGAAGGAAGTTTTTTCACAACATTTAGTCTATGAGGCTGATATCTTAAAAAGTTAGAACTTCTTGTGTTATAACTATGAACATCCATGTTGTGCAACGTTTCACCTTTTTCCAACAATGGATTATAGTTTCAAAAATAAATTTACCTTACCTCTAGATGTTCTCTTTTACCTCTAAATTCCATATTTTTTGTGCTTGTCCATCTATATCATAAGACTATGTTTATAAAATAACTAACTACTGGTGATCAGAATAAATTTAATTTAATTTTTATCCTTACAGTTGTCGCAGAAATAAAATCGTGTAATATCAGCTTCTACATTAATTACCTGATCAAGATCAGGAAAATCCAACACTTTTAAGAATGAGGCTGTCTCATCCTATCACAATTTATCTTTTTCCAACAAAATTGCGTTCATTTAGACTGCGTTTCCTAATGGATTCTGTGTTTCCGGGGATAAAAAAACTATTTGTAAATTAACAATTTTGTAAAGTTGTACTACATTGCCTTTTTTGTCAGACTTTCCTTTCCTACAGTAACTTTACAGAACAGTATCTGCAATATTTAAATTAGTCATTACACTTAGTATAATTATACATATCATGTTAAACAGTCATTACATTCTCATGTTAACTCGTGTCCATCTCATTACATGCATGAAGACTTACAATACTGCTACTCAAGTTCTCACCAAACATTTCCTGAGAATGAACAATTTTGAGCGTACAGTATCTGTGAGATTTTTCTATTGATTTCGAACTTGTTTAAACGCCAAGAGGCGATGAAATATTCCTCTGCCGAACCCGAGAAAGTGACTGAATAGCAGCCTAGTACTTCAATTCTAGGTACACGGCGGTTCTTTATATTGTAAGAGTGTACAGGATCTTGAAACTCTACTGCAGTATCAAGAAATAACTCAATATCGTCTCGATCTTATTGCCAAGAATAAAATTCATTTAAATAACATTGAATTATTTTATATAGATTCCGCCACGTGACTTCTTTCTTGTTTAACCCTTCTTACGCGTTTCAGAGCATCTACTCCAACTTCAGAGTTTTTTCACTTACTCGAGATAGTTAACACATAAAATTCAAGAAAATTGTGAACAAACGTACAACATTTACACAAATAACACTTAACTGACATATAATATAACGCGACAGATGGTATGTGCATCGTTTTGTTTTATATAGTTATTGAACCTTTCTACGTACCACCATGGGCGACCACCATACCTATGTTCAGAGGGGGGGGGGGGGGGGGCAATGGCTCCCAGGGAAAGGAAAATATGTGTATTATTAATTATAGTCAGGTATTTTTCTTTAAAGAGATTACCACTAAAATATGTTTTAAATGTTATGTGCCGTTTGATTTTACATATACTTATTTAATCTTATTTTATTTTTTACAAGAGTTCAGTGTTATAGGTCTTTGTGTATTCACTGACGGTGTAAAGATACCGACTCAATGCTGTGTGGGTTAATATTTCACCTGAACAGCCAAATTGGCTTCCCAATTTTTAAAACTTTTCTAGGGGAGGTCAAAAATATCCCTGGACTCCTTTTGCCGAAGGAGGGAGGGTGCTCCTTAACACGTTCACTGCTACTCAAATTTCGTATTTCCTATGCCAGAAGATGACCTTTTATTTTTTTATATTTATAGTCTAAATGAGTAGAAATTACTTTATTTTTTATTTTTGAACCTTTCTACATAATAATCACTAATATTTTAAAGCGGATGCAGATAGGATTAAAATTGTGTATTGAAAATACTCCCAATACGGGGTTTGGCGTGCAATGCACTGTGCGTCGGCTGCTTCTCATAGAGTTCAGTGTCAAGCTCACATGTGCATCCTAAGCAGTGAACGTGTTAAGCCCCATACCCCGGCCCCCCCCCCCCCCCTTGAAAATGTCATATTGGCGCCCATGTGTACCACATCAACTTCTATTGCGTACCACTGCTGTAACTATGATATTACTAACATTTCTGTTTTAGATCCTTCTAAAGGAAATACAGAGAGCTATGCTGTTCCAGTGGATCTAAAAGACGAGACTTGGATGCTTGAGGTAGAAAGTGGAAAACACAGTTGATAATAAATAACACTATGTATAGGCAACTAAAAAGAGGTTTGATTGAAGGTTATGACCAGGTTTTCTGACCAAAATGATTAGGCTTATAAGATAACCATTTGCTGTCGGAATGCCAGTCCATGTGGTTTTTCATGGTACAACTGACAGATCGGAAAAATTGTGGCAGTGCAACGCCTGAAGTTCGAGTGGCCCGTAAATAGAGGCCACTGCAACTCAGCATTCTCAGTGACCTTGTGTTTGTTTAACTTAATTAAATGGCGTTAAATTTTTTTTTTTTCAAAAACAACTATAGTTTTAACAATAAACTCAATGTGTTCTTGTATATTCATTAATTTGCAGTCCTTTAACAAGCATATTGATAAAACTGTATCTAACTATTGGAGGAATATTTATAAAAAACAAAGAATTTTAATGTAATTGATTGATTCAAAATCTTATCAATCCCCTTATTGTATCAGGTAGTACATATATTAAAAGCCATAATTAAATGTAAAACATAAAATAAAAAAATAATATAAAAAGATGTACAGCACAGAATGTCAGTCTACCCACTAGCAAAAGTGCTAAAATTACATGAAACTTATAAAATGGTGGATTTGCTGTTGTCTTTAATTAGTTTATATTTTTTCCGAGTGAGTGCAGCCCTTATAGACAATTTAAAGACGAAACAAACCCTTATACTTCCTGTAACCTGACTTGTGGTTGTATTTAATGCCTTTTTACCATTTTAAACTTAACGTGTTTATTTATTCAAAGCCTAAAAATGTTTGCAGACAATTCACAATTTGTAAAGTAATTAATACCATAAGCTCAATAAAGATAACATAGTAAAGTTAAAAAACCATCAAGCAAGCACGATCTTCAAATTAAGGGTCGGCTCTAGCTGTCGGCCATGTTGGCTGACACTCCATAAGACCAATGTTAAATTAAAATCCAAATTTTTCCTTTATTTTTGATCGGAAAATTATAAATGATATGTCATTTTAAAGCTATGGTCAATATGCATGCAAATGGCTTTTCAGAAACTAAGAAAAATATTTTGTTTAATATTTATTAACAATTTAAAACATTGATTTTTAATATTTTTTTATGTTGACACTATTAATTATAGCGAAAAACTACCAAGCCATTCGCCTGAAGAATTTCGTCCCCAAGATTTTGGTATTTTTTTAAAACGTTATTTGAATAATTGCGGGTTTTAAATGGATTTAGGATGAGCAATTTCCGCGTAACCTACCGCCGCTATAGGGAGTCGCAGGTTGTTTTCTGCTTTACTAGAGCCGACCCTTAATTGAACTAGTTTGAGTTAAAAACAACGTTAGCAATAATTTGTCAAATTCCAGTAAATTTTTGTGTTGAAAAAAAAATAGTCCAAAGCCCCTTATAAAATTAAGAAGAGGTCATTCTAATTTACTATTTCATAAAAACTTAAGATAAGAATGGTTTCATGTTTATAATTTCAATGTTAGTGTAACAGTCGGAAAATGTTTATGCAAAAACAAATTCAATGCGAAATTTTCGAGCGTTGATACCTACTGATAATCTTGAAATGTATGTCAAAATAGACCTGAAATTTTTAAGTCTTCATTTTGAAATTTGTTATCAACCTATAGAGGGACAGAGTATTCAATATACTCCAGAATCCACGATAGAAAGGGCACTGATAGAATGAATACAACTTGAACACAGAATCCGTTTATTAACTCAAACGCGTTTCAACTACAAAGTCGTCATCTTCAGTGATGCACAAGCTACGATAATCAAACTGTATATTAGACCGGGAGCTACAAGCAAGTGAGTATGCAAAAAGTGAGGACTGCATTTTTTCAACCGATATCAGCTTAAAAAAGCTTAAAGTTAATAATCCATTTTTTGGTCAATTTTTTTTTTTTTTTTTGTTATACCCTCTCCAATTACCTACCTATAATGGAAATCAATGAAGTGGCTATGGAGTCCTTTTAATCATAATTTATAGATTTCTCTTATGATGAAAGTGATTATATGTTCTGATTATTATACCAGAGATCCTCAATAATGGGAAAACCCATCTTGCTGGCAAGTGGTGGTCCCTTCTCCCCTGCAGCCTACAACAAATGCCTTAAGCATCACCTAGCCGCCTAGCCTTTCGGCGTGTTTTATCGTCAGTTCGACACAGAAATCGATAGAGTGCATGATATTGAGTCACTTTAATGATTACTTTTGCCATAATTTATAGTTTCTCTTATGATTAAAGTGTTGATAGGTTGTTAAATGTAATAAAAAACTAAAATTATAATTAATAATACATTTATCAACAATCAAAAAATATATAAGAAGAAACAGCAAATTCAAATAGAAATGTGTGAAAGCAAAACAAATTAGTCATTTTTATTTAGACATTCATTATGTATACATTTACACAATGAAATACAAGGTGATTCTGACTTTTACAAGTGCAAGACATTGTTCGACAATTAGATGTATACATTTACAAGGCTGTATCAATGATTGTGGCCAACGCGGCTTTGTCATTTGTCTTCATAGCAAAGTAAAGAGTAATCAATGAACTCCAATAATTGTGTTTGATGAGTATTTTTCCAAATAAATACTGTAGCCCTTAACAAATGCAAATTCAAAGCATCTGACGTTCATATCACTTTCATTAAATTAAAGCCGAAACCTTCTTTGACAAAATATATATGCAAACGGTTTCTAACCGTTTTAAATGTTCAGCATTTAGGTGAAGATTTCCCAAAGATACTAGTGCTGTTTGTACAAAAAGCTCCGATGCAGCTTTCAAGCATAGAGTTTTTGCTGCTTATCTACCGGCAGTATCGCAACCACTTATGGAATGTATGCTGGCAAAATATTACATATGCTTTCACCCAGGGATTCAGCATCTAAATGACATCCTAGAATATATTTATTTTTATAAGAACCGTCGAACCTAGACCTAGGCAACCGATATTTGCTAGTTCTTTCATCTGTATCCGTACTGAGGATAATAACATGAGCAGACTGAATTTTTACTGTGTGAAATATGTGTCCAAATAGCTTTTAATCAGCTTCAAAGTGGTTTGATTTGAATTCAAGTAACTCACAAAATGAAGACCTTTGTAGTTTGAAACATGTTGCTGGACCATAAAATCCTCCACAAATGTAAATCTCACAGTCTTTTTCTACCTGTGCATATTTTGGAGCAGTAGTGCAAACATATCGAACAATTTGTAATTTATTTTCAGTGCTTGAAAAGAAAGCTTTACAATCGGCAGGCATTTTTGTTGAATGATTTGAAATTATGTTATTTTTAATAACTTGGCATTTACTCCGCAAACTTGACTCTAAAAATTTTATTGAAATATTGTCATATCTATGTAATATTAAATCTGTTCTCTTTACATCAATCTGCGTAAAAATCACCGTGATCTTTTTGAAAAATGCCTCGGCAAAATCACCGTAAGTAATGAAAATGTCTTAACTATATTTGATGAACAAGTCCCATACCATCTACAATATAAATCTTTGGAATATGTAAATCTATAATGACTTGATGGGAGTTCGTACCGTAGTTATGATTGTTTTGAATTTTTTCATGGGCGAGTTCTGATTTTGGCGATTTCCTGTAAAACCCGTATTTGTCAAAAAGATACTTGCAGTAGTCTAATATTTCATATGATGATAATATTTATGTGTCAATCAACGTTGAGAAGCCAGCACGAAGGATTTTTGGTTATATCTTGCAATTTCTTGTTGAAAGTATTGGTACGTTTTTTGGCAGGAGTATCTTCAAAGTTGTAAAACTTTGTTTTATTTATAGGATCCGATATTTTTTATTTTTTATAGAAACGTTCGTTAGTCTCTCCATTTTCTTTAATATTAAGTAAGCATCGTGGAATAGATTCTTCAGCAAGAACACCTGTGTAAATAATGCGAAGGACACAATCCGAACTACTCTTGACTGGATTAGATGCGGTGAAATACAATTTTACTGTTTTTAATAAAACCATTCAAATAGACACTAAAATCTAAATAATTGATTATATTACGTTCCCACGAGAAAATGTAACTTTCATTGCAACGTTTCTGTGTCGAACTGACGATAAAACACGCCGAAAGGCTAGATGATGTATAAGGCGGGGGGTAGTAAGCTGCAGGGGAGAAGGGACCACCGCACCTGCCTGCAAAATTTGTTTTTCCATTATTTAGGGTCTCTGGTAAAAGAATCTGAACATATAATCACTTTCATCATAAGATAAATCTATAAATGATGCCTAAAATGACTCCATAGCTGCTTCATCGATTTCCATTATAGGTAGGTAATAGGAGAAGGAATAAAAAAAATGGACCAAAAAATGCACCGGCAACATCCGGATTATTAATCTTTAAGCTATGTTAAGCTAATATCCGTTGATAAAATGCGGTAATCAGGCCCGGACTGGCCCACCGGGACGTGTCCCGGTGCGCCCTCATCCTCGGGCGCCCGACCTAGTAACAAAAATATTCACACCAAATATTTTCACTGCCTTAGCGGTAAGAATATTAAAATGCATATATAAATAATAAATAAATGATTCATACCACCTCCTATCTACCTGCCTACCTACCTACCTAATTATTCAGTAACTATTCACAATAGTTAGGTGAGTAGCAAGTAGCAGGGGCTTAAAACTTACATTACCTTAGTAAGGTAAAAAAGTACATTATTAAGGAATTTCAGATTGCCGATTGCCACTTCCGCATTCGGCAGGACCTACTCAGTAGCAACGCAAGCACCCAACTCAGCGACTACACAAACCAATTCTCCCTCTCCCCCTCCTCTCTTCCGCTACATCGCCACAAAACCGAAAGCAGCCAGTGACAGGTGGAGGTGGACGCCATTGACACTACAGAAGTTCATTGCAGAAAATCCAACATTCAAACTAGAATCGATTGGAGCAACTAGGTGGCGAAGTCAAAGTAATGCAACAACCAAAGTGTTTGGAAGAATTGATTACTGGACAAGGACAACGAGTGATTAGGCTGGATTGGGGATAAGTCAATCTAAGCCAGTTAAACATGTCTACTTTTCAATTGGCAGTGGTATTATTTAAGATATCCAATGATTTAGAATTTAATTCAAAAATCAGAAACGATGCAGCAGCCATTTAAACAAATCATTGAGTTTTGAAACCATTTTAATTGCAATGACATTCCTGCAAGTATTCAAAATTACCACCCCATCATCTGACTATCTACAAACCAAAAACTTAGATTATGCCCAAGCCTGGAGACTGGTCTACTCTTCTCTTTCTCAACTGACACTTTTAAGAACAAAATTCAATGAAACTTTGAATGCTGCTAAGAATTTTTCTTTAAAAATGAATGAAATCGTGGATGAATGATCCAAAACAGATGGATCAATTAAAAATGTGACAATCGAAACTGAGCTAAGTGATCTGAAAATGAAACGACGCAAAAAGGTTAAGAAGCTGTCAGGAGAGTTAGCTGATGATGAACGTGTTGGATCAACCCCGGAGGAAATTTTCAAAAATTCTGTATTTAATGTTGTCTTAGATACTATTATACAAACAATGGAAACCCGGTTTGTTAATCAAAAACAGCTGTACCTTGATTTAGCCTGGTTTGACCCAAACAGATTTGCCATTAAAGAACCGCTACCTCCTAATGCACTTCACAAAGTTTGTGAAGTCATACCATCTATAAACAAAGAAAAACTAAGATAGGAATTAGCACCGTTTATTGAAGTATGGCCGCAAATTTCTAAACTCTCTATTTCCAACGAATATTTAGAAATGAGGGGAAGAGAGTCAGAAGAGGAATCAGATAATGAACTAGATCACAAAGACTTTGAAGGTGGCGACAAAGATAAATTTGATCTCGAGTCTTTCGAGTCGGTAAAGTTTACTGAAGCAAAGACATGTAACACTTGTATAAAGTGTGCATTTAAAGTGCTTGTTAACTATAATATGTATTGCCTGCAATACAAAGAACTTTATAAAGTTTACAAATATTTGCTTACAATTCCATTAACCCAAGTTAGCTGTGAAAGAATATTTTCCAAATTGAAACTTATTAAAACTCGTCTGAGGTCCACAATGACAAATCAAAATCTTGAATCTTTAATAATCATGCAAAGTGAAAAGGATATTATGAATAAAATTGAGAGTGAAACCATAATTAATAAACAAATTGTGTGACTCAAGCACAGAAATGAGGCGTTTACTAACTGTTAGTAGCTAACATTTTAGGATCATTTACGTATTTTTAATGTTGTCTCTATCACTTACTTCAACACTAGAAAACAATGTATTGTACGATGATTAAATACATTAGCAATTATTAAACCGAAGCGCCTTGTTTCATGTATCTTAACCTTCCAATGTCAGGGGATTATGTAATACAAATACACTAATACAGTCAAAACCCAATTCAACAATTCAATAATATGTGATAAACATGATGTAGTATACGAAGTAATATATAGCTACAAAAATAAGGTTTTGATATATATATATATTTATATATATATGGGTGTGGGCGCCCTCGGTGACGGTTGTCCACCGCCCTTTTCAATGAGCCAGTCCGGGCCTGGCGGTAATCACATTTTGCATACTCAAGTACTTCCAACGCCTGCACTATATAGGTTTGAACTGAGCCTATCAATATATCTCCTCACAAGTCAAGCTCAATATTTATTTAGAAAGAGCACTGAAATATTACTTGCTTAAACTAGAAAAATGGCCAGGGTCGGCCCAACGCAATATTAACGTTACATTTATTTTTTCCGTTTAAAAAAGTAGCAGTTTTTTCTTTGGTAGTATTCTACAAAACTGCTATTAGAAATGTTCTAACTTTTTTTCAAATTTTTATGTCACATTCCCTGATAAACTAAATAGTTAGAAGTAAATACAGTGTATATGCCAATTAATAACTGCATGTGTAGATCTAACATTGCTTCAGGTGAAACAAAATTTAACTAAAAAAGATAAGTTACAAACTTTTGTTGCATCGATTTATAAAAGAAAATTGCTTCAAATCTTGATACAAAATAATGCCATTCTTTTTATTAGTTAGTAAAAATTGTTTGCCTAAAAACTTTAAAACTTAAAATACGTTATAATTGTGCTTTCATGAAATTAGCAAAAACAATATTATAAAACAAATACTCTACAAACGATTTTGTTCAAACTGTTTTTTTGTTGAGCTTTTCATCACTTAATACCAGTAATTAATCACTGAACTTTATAGTTGTTTTATATAAAATATATATACACAGGGTGTTTGAAAAGTCTGGGAACAGCTTAATATCTCAAAATGAACGAGTTTTATGAGATAGAAATAAAAGCAGTTATTCACAACTATAAAAGAACCACTTTTTGTGAGTTTGAAATTTTTGTCCGCCATCTTGGATCCACCATCTTGGCATGAACTTCATTTTTTTAAATGGGAAGGTGGTCATGTGACATATCATTTCAATGTAGAATTTCAAGAGAAAATCAACGGTGAAATTTGCACATCCATATCTTTAATCGATTCAAAATGGCAGCCAAAAACAATGAAATCGTGTTTTCGGATTTTGCCCCACTTTGCAGTACTATTTAAAAAAAATATATTAACTATTCTTCCTTTTGGATTCAGAATTAAATAAGCTTTCAAACTATATGTCACACAACGGTATTTGGGAGTATTTAAAAACATTTAGTTACAGCCACTTTGATTTTTTCAAAATTGATTTCGAGTGGTTGAATTAAATACAGTTGTGGTAACATATCGTTGAAAGCTTATTTAATTCTGAATCCAAAAAGATGAATAATTAAAATTTTTATAAAATAATAGTAGGCCTAAAGCAAAATGGGGCAAAATCGGAAAACACGATTTCGTTGTTTTTGGCCGCCATTTTTAATCGGTTAAAGATATAGATGTGTAAATTTCACCGTTGGTTTTCTCTTCAAATTCTACATCGAAATGATGTATCACATGACCACCTTCCCATTTAAAAAAAATTAAGTTCATTCCAAGATGGAGCACAAAAATTTTCTCATAAGACTAGTACATTTTGAGATATTAAGCTGTTCCCAGAATTTTCAAACACTCTGTATATGTACTAAAATAGTTGATTAATCTTATTGCTATATTTCTAATTCTTTTGTTAAATGTCATTAAAATGAAAGATATTTCAATTTGTTACAGCTTTCAAACAATGAAAAATTCAGCTACCAGCATGTGTACTCGGAAAGATCAATGACAGACACTCTGGTTCTAAACCCTGAAAACAAATCTACAATGGCAACGACAGAACCTACAAAAACAATACAAAACTCAACAACAACACAACCCACTGTGACAACAACATACACGACTGACACAACAATAACAGTCCCAACAACACTGACGGACGTACCGACAACAATATATTTCGAGACTACAACGGATTTGACAACTACTGAATCGTATACATCGACGATTATAACGACGGAAATACCTACGACGACGGACGAAACGACAATAACAACAATGTCAAACAGCGTGTACAACGATACTGAGGAGCGAATAGTTTCAAATATGGATGCGGATTTAACAACAACTTTAAGGACAGAAGATGCAGAAACGACGCAGACAGAGACCACCGTAATACCCACGACTGTTGATGGAATAGGACTGGAACATGAAAACGATATAGAGAACAAAGCTAATAATATTTCTGATGCTGACAAATCGTTATCTTCCGAACTCGAAACCATACTGAACAATACTCAGGATAAAAACAATGACTATGAAGACTATGACTATCCCACTTTGCCACCTTCATTACCTAATCTAAGGTTAGTTGAAATAATAACTTTGGATAACTACTGGTAACGAATGTTGTATAAAAATGCAGCAAACTTAATTAGTATAAACTAGGGGGCTTTGCCAACCTCCACCCCACCTCTCTATATTAAACCTTTATTATAATCTTTATATATAATACGTGAAGCCGTTTTTTGTAAACACAACTCCTTCCTTATTTCTGGACCAATTTTAATGTTTGAGGTTTAAAAAAATTCGTCTCATTACGTAGTTTTGCAATAAGGTTTTAGATGTCAAAAATTCTTATCCTTAATGGCGTGAGCTAATCTCAAAGGTCGGGTTTTCCCCATAAGATTAACATGGAAAATATTTAAAAACCATTTCTATACAAAACAGCTGTTTATAATAAGAAACAAACTAATCCAGCTGATTTCGTGGATGTAAATAACGATGATTACAGTATTCAGAAGGTTATAAAAACATTTTAATACAAAACAGCTGTTTATAATAAGAAACTAACTAATACAGCTGCTTTGTGGAAGTAAATATTGATTTTTATAAGGTAGGAAATGAATTATTTATTCAAATTATAAAATTTACAAACTAATTTGTTTTGAACATTTAACATTATTTACCATCTTAGTTTTGAGGTTATTATTAATCCTACACTTTTATTATAAATAAAACATAACATATGTTTTTAGAAGGCCACACCGGGGGTTGGCATGCGGAGCACGCAGGGGTCTCCCCTAGTATACTAATATTATAATAATTATCATAACATATTATTATATACTATGTATCGTCTATTCCCTAGACCGAAGTCTAGAACACGGCCTCAGTTGTGTTTCGGGTGTCCGTAGCCGCTTGTGCAAGAACAGATCTCTTCCCAATGGGACTCTGGTTAGAGAGACTACAGTGGAGGTTCTAGCCGAGTCTAGCCTCTTTTCCGCGAACGAATTTTCGTGTACACTGTGTTGATGCAGGTGTTTGTAAAGTAGAACAAATTACAAATTAAATGAATTTATTCCTGGTGAAACATCTTGGCGGTTAGCGCAACTCCCCCACGAACGTCAGCGACTCTCCTTTTGCCTCCCTTCTCTGCGGCGTGGTTTACCACTTCGGGACTTTTCCGGCCAATTCTCCCGCAGTTCTAGGCTTAGTACTTCGTTCTCAAGACTTTTTGCCTGCAATTTAATCCAAAAATCGAAATTCCAACTTTTTTTAAAATCCCAAATTTCCCAACTTTTTGGATTTTAAGTTTATTGGGGGGCGACGGCCCTCCTTGCCACCCCCCATAGTGACGCCCCTGCCTTTTGGAAGGAGAGAGGTAAAAGGGGCAACTTTCATTTTTTAAATGGCAACCCATTTCTTGTGACACATCACTGGAAAGCTCCATTAAAAACTATGGAAAAAATTATTCATTATTCATATTGTGGTAAGCTACCTTTAAAATTCTAGAAAATAATTTACAAAATAATATGTTTGAACGTAGCGAACGAATCGGCGTTAGCTTGTAAATTCGATTGTACACAATTTATAAAGATATGTTTTATAAACCACCGCATGTTTTATAAACACTTTTAAGATGTGTAACGTCAACCTATGTAACATTTGAAAAATATTTAAAAAATAACCATACCCCTTTACTATGTGCCTATTATTCTTAAACAATACTTCCAGTACCGGTACCTTACTATTTTTATAAACAAATGAATTTGATTGAATAACTTTTTAGTAACCAAAATATCCACCAACAGCCCTGTAAAAGAAAACGAAACCAAAGCTAATATAGTTCTGATTAATCCTTTTAAACTGTATTTTTCAGAATCATCCCGTTCGTAGCTGCCGATGCTGTCGTTGACAAGCCTGAAAATTCGGGCTATACAGCAGCTCAGGAAAAGTCGCATCCCACTGACAGTCCTCTGTTTTACGAAGTGTTGCATTCTAACCGATTTTCTCCACCGGCTGAAACCGAAGGTAACTTTGAGGATTGATTCTACCATTTAGGGTGTGGGGAAACTACAGTTTAGAAAATCCATCCACTTTTTTCACAAGCTTTCTTTTTAATGTGAAGTTTTTGGGGTCAACGGCCAATCTTGTGTCACATGTAGAAAACAGATCAACTCCCAAAGGTGATTATCAGAAAAAATATTGGCCCGTTTATGAGCTATCAATCTTTTAATTACTGTTTTAAACTGTACCTACTGGAATTTGTTACAGCCATAATGGTTATAAAAATTTTTAACTACTTCTTCCCCTCTTTAAAAGTAGTCTTTAGTAGATATTTTTAAGTAAGTTTGTTAAAATAGTCAATACTAAAATATAAAACAACAAAATATATTAATTACTTAATCACAACTAAACCCCCGTGAAAAATTAATTAGAGATACGCATCAGAAAAACATCGCTAAAAAAAAAAAACTATTTAAAAACAACAGACTTTGTCTAGGCCTACCTAACTATGCTGACGGAGATTTTTAGATACATGTGTACAATTATAATGGTTATAAAACTGTAGGTCTATTTTAAAATTTTGTATTTATATACATTATTATACAGGGTGTTGATTAAGTCTGGAACCGGTTTAATATTTCGTATATAAGGAAAATTTGAAGGTAGATGTGATTGAAGAACCTACTCTGTGTAAAAATACTATTTTATTAAGATATCAAAAAATCTATCCGCCATCTTGGATCCGCCATTTTGAATGTAACTTTGTTTTTTTAAATAGGAAGGCGGTCATGTGATACATCATTTCAATGTAGAATTTCAAGAAAAAACCAACGGTGAAATTTGCACATCCATATTTTTAACCGATTAAAAATGGCGACCAAAAAACAACTAAATCGCGTTTTCCGATTTTGCCCCATTTTGCTGTACTATTTTTGTTTTAATATTAATTATTATTCTTTTTGTATTCAGAATTAAATAAGCTTTCAAACGATATGCCACCCAACGATAATTGGGAGTATTCAACATTTTTGAGTTACAGCCATTTTGATTTTTTCAACATTGATTTCAAGTGGTTCAACCGAATAATGGCGGATCCAAGATGGCGGATAGATTTTTTGATATCTTAATAAAATAGTATTTTTACACAGAGTAGGTTCCTCAATCACATCTACCTTCAAATTTTCCTTACATACGAAATATTAAACCGGTTCCAGACTTAATCAACACCCTGTATATCTAAATATTGATAAAAATATTATCTTTTAATTGCTTTTTATTTCATAATGATAGATCTAATGATTTAGAAGTTATTGATATTATAATGAATAAATTAATAATAGAATATGTTTATATGTTATACGAAGATGTACGAATGTTTTCGAAGTTAAACGATTGAGTACCTCTTCTTTAAATTTGTATAAATGAATATATTGATAATAAAAGGTTGTATTTATATTCATTTTATAACCTCAAAGCAAAGCTTATAAGTTATAACGCATTATAGCATACATTAGTGCTACAACTCATACTTAAAAAATCAATTTCACAAGAAATTATAATGATTGAAGTTGTAAACATAACC
>JAGFPH010002535.1:42823-57146 GCA_018207615.1 Philaenus spumarius | reverse complement strand
ATTAAAAATGGCGACCAAAAAACAACTAAATCGCGTTTTCCGATTTTGCCCCATTTTGCTGTACTATTTTTGTTTTAATATTAATTATTATTCTTTTTGTATTCAGAATTAAATAAGCTTTCAAACGATATGCCACCCAACGATAATTGGGAGTATTCAACATTTTTGAGTTACAGCCATTTTGATTTTTTCAACATTGATTTCAAGTGGTTCAACCGAATAATGGCGGATCCAAGATGGCGGATAGATTTTTTGATATCTTAATAAAATAGTATTTTTACACAGAGTAGGTTCCTCAATCACATCTACCTTCAAATTTTCCTTACATACGAAATATTAAACCGGTTCCAGACTTAATCAACACCCTGTATATCTAAATATTGATAAAAATATTATCTTTTAATTGCTTTTTATTTCATAATGATAGATCTAATGATTTAGAAGTTATTGATATTATAATGAATAAATTAATAATAGAATATGTTTATATGTTATACGAAGATGTACGAATGTTTTCGAAGTTAAACGATTGAGTACCTCTTCTTTAAATTTGTATAAATGAATATATTGATAATAAAAGGTTGTATTTATATTCATTTTATAACCTCAAAGCAAAGCTTATAAGTTATAACGCATTATAGCATACATTAGTGCTACAACTCATACTTAAAAAATCAATTTCACAAGAAATTATAATGATTGAAGTTGTAAACATAACCCCAAAGTATAATCTATGCTAGGTTTTGTTTAAGTATTACAGATGATGGGTCAAATCAGCTGCTATATTATTTTACGTATTATGTACGAACGGATGTACACTCGCTTTTATAGGAGTTGATTATAAAAACAAATTGTCTGTTTTGTGTAACTGTGTGTATGTGAATAATGTCTCATTTAAAGTATTGATTTTGTAATGTTTGCATCATTCTTCATCTGTAAGGGGCGAGATTGAGCAAAAAGTGGGCCCTAAAGTAATTACTAAACAAAATAATTCGACCACGCAGCTGAACCACTTACGTGAGTAGAGCAAATTTCAAAAATTAAGTTTATAAGCCTATGTTTTAGGGTTTCAACCAACAATTTGGGAAATAGGTCTATTCACGACAGTGCTGAATAGCTTCAAAACGGTTCACACGCCATTCCGCATATTGGGGGTGTCTGCAATACACAATGCATTGCGTGCTTCGCACGCCAACCCCACAGTGGAATCCACCACATGGCTTTGAACCGGGTACTTCCATGGTATTTTACGTTTTGATCGATTTTGGGGAAACCAAGTGAGCTATAAGGTCGTGTAAAAAAGCAAAATGTGCAGAATAACATCCTACATTTATATTTGTAGAAAAATCTCAAAACCAAACTCATTCACGTAGGAAAATCTCAAAAAATAATTACATCTGGTCAAAAAATGTGCTTCCGATTGTTGGATTTTTTGGCTAACTAACTCATCCAAGCGACGTATACTACCAACATGTGTACTAAATTTGAACCAAATCGGACTTAAAATGCGGCCGCTAGAGTGCGAACACATATATTCATATATATATGATTTTTAGTGACACCCCAAAACGTGTTCTGTGGGCAATGATCGGTGCCCATTTGCTACTCCCGACCTTGGATCTTACCATAAGGGTCACTGCAATAGCTCATTTTTCCTATGGAAATTCGCTAAAAAAAACAAGATTTAAATGTTAGAGTGGTACAGTCTGCTACGTAATTGAATAAGTCTTCTATGGATAATTTAAAATTATGGAGGTTGTTGAGCCTGTAGATATCTAGAAACTGCATTTCACTGGCAGGTGCTAGATTCGTTTGGCCTATTAAAACTCAAATATTCTCTACCTGAAAAATTATAGAATTTGGAAAATCTGTATAAAAAAATAGCGGAAAGATGATTTCTCCAGTGGGATCAATGTAGCACAAGGTAGGGGCATAGCTTTGGCAGGATCATTTAGGATCCCTGCTTTGAGGGATGCAGGATCGCCTCTGTACGACTCTGCTTTTCAGAACAGCCGAAAATTTAATTTAATAGACGTTCTTCAGCGATTACATTCAGGTCGGTTTAAGAGTATATTTCTGTTTTGGTACATTGTATTATATTAAATACACATAATTTGTACTTGCAAATAAGCAGTTTTCCCCCTCCTGTAAGTTACTAAAATGTTAGTTTGGCAGAATTGTTAGCTAAGCGAAGATAATTATGTATTTTACAAATTCAAAGTAGTTTTTAAAATAATTATGCAAAACTAATTCTAGCACTCTTTAACTGATCAGACTACAAGATGATGTATTCTGATTGATTTTGATGTTATGGCGTGAGAATGTTGATTGTTATTCTCACAACCAGAATAGTGCAAACCTCAGCTGTTCTCAATCTGGATAGTAGTAATGTAATTGTCGATGTAAGCATGGATTTTCCAAGCTTCCAAACATACTAAGTGTATTATCACTTGATAATTATTCATCCTATTGTATAATTTGTTTTTAATTATCTAATAAAAACCTCTATTTGCACCACTTGATATTTTCTAGACATCTGTTAATAGTACACAAATATGCAAACAATCCATTATTACTATCAAAATAAAGTTATTTTAGTTTACATATTTTTTTCAAGGTGGATTCTTGCCAAGGGAACCATTGATAGACGGACCGTTTTACGAATCAAAATATGATGCTCCATATCACACGACGGGAATAAATGCAATCGCCGTGGACATTACTTCGGAGACCAAATTGCCTTCAATAACTGAACAGCCGAAAGTACGCGATGATGGTAAGTTAGGCTACTTCAGACGATGCAACGACACAACATGACATCGCTACAAGGCACGTGTTATCAACTTTCACCGTTGTACTGTTGTACAATTTTCACACAACTACTACAAACAGGGTGCCCTGTTAAAGTAAGATGAAAAGTTCCAATGCACATAGGTCCGAAAACGCTACGTTTTCTTTAATCCGCCATTTTGGTTTTTTTTACAAAAACCTGGTATCTTTGGAAATAGATAGGATATTGAGTTCAAATTTGGTGGAAATATTTGTTACTGTATGTCACTAGGGTACAAAAAATATTTGTTTTTGCACAAAAAATTAGAAGAGGGTCTTATATATTCTTAAATGGTGTTAAATTATATAGTATGAGAATGTACTGTGAGGAGAAATTTTCTGTACTTAATCGTATCTTTAAGAAATACAGTACATAAGAACATTTGGTCCTTTGGATTGTAAAAGTAATTCAATGATTAATAAATAAATGTTAATTTCAGAAAGATGTTTGAGCGGAGGTCAAAGCTATCGCCACGGGGAGCTGCTGACGGAACCAAACGCTTGTGACCTTTGTTTGTGTTACTACGGAGAAGTACTGTGTCAAGAACAAGAACCAAAATGTCCACCAATAAAATCAGGGTGTCATCGACTACTGGAGAAAGAGCATGGATCTTGTTGCGGGAAAATTGTCTGCGGTAAATATTTATTCAATTTACGTACTGTCACGCCATACACGCGCCTCTTAATCCTGGGATCACAGGCCTACGTTCGGAATCCACTCGTCATTCCTCACGCGTGCCTCCCGGGCCGTTAATTCTCCGGAACCACCCTCAGCAAGCCTTTAGGCCTAACCAGCGTGTTCCCCTTTCTATTTTCTGTTTGATTTGCCCTTAAATAAATTTTGCACGCATACGTGGACAAGAATAGGAAATACACTCACTTTCCTAATTCTTATAAGTTGTTTGTAATTAATACACTTTATTTTATTTTACTAGCTCTAGTCAGACTCCTTCTCGGGATCGTGCCGTTTGGAGTTATTTAGTCACACACAAGAATTAATATAACCTTATATTCTAACTTATTTTTAGAGCACTGGTTAAATTTTGGTATTGGATATTTAACTTATAAATGAAAGAAATTAAGATATGCAAATAAAACTTTTTATTTTAAAAAACAACTTAATTATGCTTTCGCAACTGCTTAAAATTTTCAAACAAATATAATAATATTTATAACTATATTAATATTTACATTTATTTTGCACCGCCTTTATACCATTGTGAGAATAGGGAATATTCCGGAATGATTTTACTTTTATACTTTCCCCTGAATTAACTATTACTTTACTTATTATTTTTGAATTTAATTTTAAAAACTTTATTACTGGATTTTATTTATTTTTAAAATATAGCTTGGTTATTTGCTACTCACAAATATGATTTATTGCGGCTTTCCTCCTTGGTGGTTTAGGCCTTGGAATTAAGTCCTTGATCCTCTTGGGTGTTGGCCCTTCTTCTTTCTTCCTGTCTTCTCTCCTTTAGGATTTCTCCTCTTCTTTATGTAGAGCGATTTCTTACGGCCCGCTGACTGTACCGGAGTTCGTGATATTTGCCGACCTACTGCTGCTTCTGCAAACTTTTACGTGGTCCTCCTGTGGCTATCAAAATGCAACTGAATATATTTGATCTCCCTTCAACCTGGTTCGGTCTGATTTGGAGTCAAGAGACTTACTCTGCCTTTTTTGAGTAACTTTGTTTCTCATGTGTTTTATCTGGGTTTCTACGTTGTAGAATTTTACTTTAATTATTTAAATTAGGTCCCACGACTTTTTTTTCATTAATTTAATTTGATTTCTTCGATAATTATGTATTTCCTTTGCAGAGCAATAAGTAATTTTATTGGCTTCGGTGGTGGTAGGATGACGTCATGTCTTCAGCCTCCCTTCTCTGTGTTTACTCAAGCCATTCTGGTCTATACTGGAATCTTATACTTTTTGTATTTAATTCTTTCGAAGTGCTCTAACTTCGTAACCCCTGGTCCAATTTTGGATTTCTTTGGCTCATTGGATTCTTGACCATCTCCTGATTCTTTCCTCCTTTGAGTTGTCGTTGTAGGGTTCCTGGTTCCCCAGTTATCGCCTTCATTTGTTTTCCTTAAATTTTGAATTTTAGTTTCTCCAAATTTGTCTAAATTGAAAATTTCTTGGTTCTATCCTTTTCTCCTGGTTCCCAAACTTCCAAAACTGTTCTTTTTTCTCTCTTCACTTTGGGCACGGTTCTGTGGAATGTTTTGTGTGAATCGTCGAATTTTGGATTTGGCAAACCCCTTTTTGGTTTATGCCCCCTTCTCACATGGTATTTTACATTCACACATTTATTACATACTATTTCGTATATATTTATTTCTATATACTTTTATTTCCCTTTATTTAATTGGTTATTTTATTTTATCTATTTTTGAGCCTTTTCTTTCAAAAATATTTAATTATGTTAATTTATTTTTGGTTAATTATTATTACTTAAACATATTGTTTTTAGCTTCCTGGATTGCATATTTGATTTATATTAATAATAGGTTAATTACCTTATATATCATCCGTCAACAATCCAAATTTTTCCTCTTGGTAATTAGCCCATTTGTGTCGGGTTTTTGCCCGGTGCAGTACGTAATAAAAAGTGAAATAAGATGAAACGTATGTAAGAATACTATGAATTTAAGCTTGAATTTGAAGAGTTTTTTTCTATATATTTAAACCCTGATCTTTATTTTAGGTTCTAATCAAGAATCTCCGACAAGAGTGGTTGATCACATAACTCCCGCACCATCCGGATTACAACATGCTGCACCTCAACTCCCGACATTCACGGTCGCAAACGATGTCGTCACACCGGACCCATTTCGTGACGTTATCCGAACGGAACCTGCCCCGGACTTGCCCGCTCTTATCGGAGAAATCATGCCTTATTTATGGGATCACTCGAGTACAACGGTTCCCCAATCATCAAATGTACATCTTACTACTCCGATCTCGATAACGACCGAAACAATCGTCGACACTACAGAAACACCGACAACTATTGCTCCGCTTTCGACGACTTCTCGTATAGAATCAAACAGCACAGTTGTGCCGACTGAAAACAATACAAAGATAGCGAATATTGCTGTGACAACAAGTATTGTAGTGAATAGAAGTACGACGTGGAATCCATTCTCTTGGGAAGAGGAAGAGACTACTAAAAATCCTGATTACGATGACACGGACTCGCAAAATGGCGATGACAGTTTTTCGCTTCACAGCATTTTTAATTACCTTTTGAACAATGAACCGTTAGATACTCCATCGACTACGGTAAGACCTAACCTTAAAGGTAAAAAACCAGTGCGAAACAACACCACTTTGTTGGATATAAAAGTCATGAACAAAACGTTTTCACCGAGTACCGTTAACGTTAAAAATGGAAGCGAAGAACTTTTGGAAAACAGAAGCGATGATAATACAAATTTGATATTAACTTTTGCCGGTAGTAGTTCAGAACGGCCTTCTGAAAGTACTTCCCCCGGCCACGGTTATCCGGACGATACCAAGTTTGTCAATCCGGATAAGTCTACGACAAGATCAACATCTCCTGTAAGTACATTGACTTCAGTAGATGCGGTGAATGTTTCACACACCACTATGAAGTATATCACGTCTACGAGAAAATATATCACCAAGTATTCATCGTTTACCGGTCCTAGACGTCCGTTGTTATCAAAGCCGATGCAACACCAAAATTTACCATCATTGTCCGTACCCGATCCGGGAGCCGCTTCCGGTCTGTTAAAACTGGCCGGGTGTAATATTTACGGAAGAATGTACAGGGTCGGCCGGATAATCTCGGAACTTTCGGGACCGTGTTTAGAATGTATGTGTACCGAAGTCGGCGTACAATGTAGACCTTTGAAGTGCTGATAGAGAGTTTAAAGCACGCCAAGTTTGAAACCTTGAACGTGTCTGAAGTGCCCAGCCTAGTGCCATGTCGTCAACCGGCGAACATCAAATTGTTTTTAACCTACCACAACCGCAAACAGATTAAGCAAAGAGACTATTGGTGAAATAATGTTTTACAGATATGTTTGCACGTAGAGTACAGTTATGTTTAGATTATTTCAAAATACAAACAAACTATAGTAAACTTCCGCTAAACAAATAGAAACAGCCGCTACAGGACTTAATTTCAATCCTTAGTTGCCGACTTTACAAAGACAAGGGAAGTTTCTTCCGACTAACTCACCACATTGCAATATATATATATATCAGTAAACACAGAAAATTAAAAGTTAATTAAAACATAAAAATGCCCAGTTTAATATTATGTGAAACAAAACATAATACTGTTAGCAACTGAGGAAGGCAATTTAGTCGTATATTTTAAGGAAATATTTTGGTTGTGTAAATTGGTGTTTAACTTTTTAATTATCTAAAAAAAATTCTGGATTTATTTATAAAAAACAAAACACTTGATAATTGACAATATTGAGTAGATTCAGCTCAATAGAAAGTTAAATAACCGTATTGACTGTCATAATTTTAGGAAAAAAGAAAAGGCAAGAAAGAAAAATGCATACACATTATCTAGATTGTGAAAAATCTATCTGCGTATGTCCAATAATTTGTCCACTTCTAAAACAATGAAATGGGACCTCTTGTCGCACCCATGTTATTTCTCCATCATAACGGCAAGAGGTCCTGCATCTCAGACCTACATCTGTTGCTTCGATACCATTTTTCGATTATTTCTCGACTACAAACCACTTTAGAATTGATGTTAGCTTGTAAATAAGAAGTTGGGCAACAATAATCAATACAAAACCAAAAGTCGATATTTTTGACCCATAGTACTTATTTTGCCTGTACTGAAAATTTTACTCTCCCGACAAGAGGTCCCTTTTCATTTTACGCATCACATTTTATTGTTTTTCCTAAATATTATATTGTGTAGAGAATACCATTCACTTTAAGGAACTTGGGTGGCATGTGATGGCCATTACCTAACAAAATGACAGAAAACAAATGCTACTGAGGCATCGATAAAAATGCTTTAAGATGAGTAGAATTTAATGCGAACATTTAACAGACTACATTACAAACATTCACTCACCTCTTATGTTGTGAAATGTCAAAGTAATAAATAGAACTGGTCGGAAACACAAAATTTTAAGCAGCTAGAAAACTAGTACCATCATATCTTCCATTAAGTTGTGTTTTCAAATGTTGCAGCTAGGTAGCAGCACCACACAGATTGCCCAGGTTCTTTTTAACTTTACAAAATTGAGTATAGGTATTTCCCCAATGTAATTGGTTGCCTCGATCTTCCCTGTTGATTTGAAAAATTAAGTCTATAATTTCAAACATATGTGTTTGCAATAAATTTACTTTTAAAAAATCGGTTTTAAAATAGAAAATTTCTACAGATAGAATACAAAATGCAGCCGCACTATCCTATTTGAATTTTTAATGGTTCGTTCCCTATAACTCCAATCTTAAGAAATATAAATATCTCAACTTTACTGGATCTACAGGGTGAGTTTCTACTGACACCATTAACTTCGCCAGTGTGTTCTACTCACTAAATGGAATAAAAAAGTTCATATGGACCCATATCCGATTCTCAACCGTTTGGCTGTAGTCACGTAATTTGTGTTTTTTCAAAATCGTGCTATTTTGCCTCACTATTTGTTTGATAAAAATAAAACTAATCAACGTACCGAATTGCAATTAAAACCATTAGAACAAGAATTAAATCTGCTATAAAACCAAGGTTTTTTGTAATGATTTGTCAATAATAATGCCTTTCAAAATTGGAAATAAAATAAGAAGTTGGGTAAGTAAATGTTGTAGGTACATTTCAAGACCCTTTTTTACTACTTAAATGAAACGTAAGGCAATATCTAATGAAATTAAAAACTTCCTCATTTAATAACCTTTAAAATGATGTACAAATGTTAAGTTTTACGATTAGGTATGGCAGTAAAAACTCTAAGAAACTGGAATAAAACACGTTTTACTGATTTGGTTTTAACAAAGAAATGTACTGAAATGATGTACTTGTTTGTTTTACGTAATCAGCTGTAACTTGTTATTGGTTGAAATCAGCTGTTATAATGGTATTATAATTTATCACCCAGTCTGAATCAGCTATTGTTAATACTACATTGTTGTAATAATTAATTGAGTCATCATTTAATTTGGACGTCAAACTGAACTAGGCATTTGTGTTGTAAGATATTCATTCTGTAATATGGATCCTTTTACAAATTTAGAATATGCTGATATGCATTATGTGTACGGCTTTTGCTTCGGTAATGCGGCTGAAAGCCGTCGCGAGCACAATCGTTGTTTTCCTGACAGAAGGATTCCTGATGTCAAAACCTTTACCAGGGTACATCAGAGTTTGTGTGAAAATGGAAAGTTTCCTACTAGTGGTCTCTTAGGTGGCAATTTCATGCAAGATGTTGCCGTAGAAGAAGCTGTGCTAGACCGAGTAGAAGAAGATTCACGGACAAGTACAAGAACTGTGGCCAGTGAATTGGGCGTATCTCAGACATATGTATCAAAACACTTCATAAAGTAGGACTACATCCGTACCATTTCATCCGCGTTCAGACTCTTGAACCGAGAGATCCTCCTTAAAGACTTCAGCTTTGCCGTTGGATTAGACGTAATGATCGTGGCGACTTTCTTAAGACAATTTTGTGGACGGATGAATCATCATTTAAGCGAGATGGAGTTTTTAACTTCCACAACGAGCATCATTATGCGGTTGAAAATCCGCATATGGTTCGCGAATCACGCAGTCAGACAAGGTTCAAAGTAAACGTATGGATCGGGCTGATTGGGAATCCTTCTGTCAGGAAAACGACAATTGTACTCGCGACGGCTTTCAGCCGCATTACCAGAGCAAAAGCCGTACACAAAATGCATATTCTAAATTTGTAAAAGGATCCATATTACAGAATGAATATCTTACAACACAAATGCCTAGTTCAGTTTGACGTGCAAATTAAATGATGACTCAATTAATTATTACAACAATGTAGTATTAACAACAGCTGATTCAGACTGGGTGATAAATTATAATACCATTATAACAGCTGATTTCAACCAATAACAAGTTACAGCTGATTACGTAAAACAAACAAGTACATCATTTCAGTACATTTCTTTGTTAAAACCAAATCAGTAAAATGTGTTTTATTACAGTTTCTTAGAGTTTTTACTGCCATACCTAATCGTAAAACTTAACTTTTGTACATCATTTAAAGGTTATTAAATGAGGAAGTTTTTAATTTCATTATTTATATTGCCTTACGTTTCATTTGAGTAGTAAAAAGGGGTCTTGAAATGTAACCTAAAACATTTACTTACCCAACATCTTATTTTATTTCCAATTTTGAAAGGCATTATTGTTGACAAATCATTACAAAAAAACCTTGGTTTTATAGCAAATTTAATTCTTGTTATAATGGTTTTAATTGCAATTCGGTACGTTCATTAGTTTTATTTTTATCAAACAAATAGTGAGGCAAAATAGCATCATTTTGAAAAAACACAAAATACGCGACTACAGCCAAACGGTTGAGAATCGGACATGGGTCCATATGAACTTTTTTATTCCATTTAGTGAGTAGAACACACTGGCGAAGTTAATGGTGTCAGTAGAAACTCACCTTGTATATTGTAGACAGAATAGGCATTCTGTACTTCCAACGTTTTGAGAACAATTAGCAGGCATTTCGTTATAAACACTAACTATACATAGAAAGATACTTTTTGCTTTCATCTCTGAAAATTAATAGTATAAATCTATATTTTTTTACGGAGCTACAACTTTGGGGAACCTGGCCTTACAGGTATTGTTTTAAAAATCATCATGACGTTGAGGCCCAGATCTCAGACAGGTGTTTGTCTATAGGTCTATAAAGCTGCACTCAAGTCCTATAGTTTCTGTTCGTCCATTTTCATATGCTCAACTGGTACAAGTGTGGCCAGTTTAAACGATTCTTTCGGGAAATCTATTGCCGCAGATATTGTTCCAGAAATATTGATCAACATGTGCCCACAATCTGTGTGGCCTTAAATATTGCCGGCTAGAATTGTTGGGATACATTATCAGTAATCTGCAATTTTTATGGCCCGTGAAAACGCCCCTTAAGGAATCAAGTTGGTTGCAATCAATATCAATTGCTATTGATATAAACTTGGAATATTACGTTAGATTAAACATGATTGCCAAGCTACACTGACTTTCAAAAAGTTTGATTAAAAAATTATAAAAAATTTAATTTTGTTTTACACATTAGGAACTTCATTGACTTGTTTGTTTATTTTTTCAATCTTTTCAAATCAATCTCAATAAACAATTTTTTCAAGCTTACAGTAGGATATAATTGTTCAGATTTTTTGAAATAATCCAAAATAAAATTACACCTGAAGTAGGCAGACAGTGATTTAAAAAATGGGCACTAAAATTTTTAGAGGTACTTTTAAAAAAATGTTTCACCTGAAAATGCTTAGTAGCAAATGCTTCCAGAACTACTAATGGTTAGGTTAAAGAACTATCACAAGACGGGGGTTCCAGCCCGGGCAGCTTCCCCCCCCCCCCTCAGTTTTCTAGAGATTTTTTTCAATACATTTTTATTAGGAGCTTAGTTTGGTGACAAAATGTACTTAAGGGGGCGCTTCCCTGCCCGCCATATTGAATCTTATTCCCATAAGAGCAATGCTACAGAATAAGTCATTTTTTTCCGTTAATTCGTGGAATAAATTTAAAAATTTGGTTTCATTTTGAAGTACTGTCATATGCGGATGTTGATCGCCGAATACATTTTCAGAAACCGTTTTATTGTTTTCATAAACGTATGATATAAATAGTAAAAAATAGTAAACTTTATAAATTTTTTACTCAGTTGCAAAAAGAGATATTGCAAAAATCCTTAGCAATCAACACCCACAATCTATTTTACTTTAAGAAAAAAAAAAAATGCTTAATAGTGAAGGTATGTTTTGGTTATTTAACATTGAAATTGGTACCCAATATCGTAGTTTTGAATGTGGAGAGCCGAGCCTTAATATGATGTTTTGAAACTTAAATAGTTTTTATTCTGAAAGAAAAAGTCAATGCTGAAACTCAGTCAGTTTTGATTGCCAATTGCCAATCCAGTAAACTGATAATTTAACTGATGATTGCAACGATTATTTGAATATTTTGGTTATTCCTTAAACGTCATCTGCACAGTCTTATGCTCTTATATCTCACAGGTTGTCCGCAGGTTTTGATTTTGTTAATGTGGGGACTTGTGAAGAGGTGGGTGTGAATAACAAAAAACTGTTTCAATCAAAAGTATCGAAAAGAAAAAAACAACGAAACCGTACGACCAAATCAGTTTTTTTTCAACAGTTTTTTGAATTGAAAAGTATCTCTTTTAATACCTGGCGAAGGCGTTAAATCATTTTCGATGTTTATTAGACATTTTTATCCTGTCAAGTTGTTAATATAAATTATATACTTCCAACATTTGAACTAAAAAACTCTAAGGTTATTGAAAGAAATCAAACACTTTATCCAGAAACAAATATTTTTCAAATTAAACAACGTAATGTAAACATTTTCAATGTTTTTGTAGGGTGATAATTTGTTTTTAATAACTAATCAATTTTCAGCCAAAAAAGTATTAAAGTAGAGTTTTGGGAAGTTCATTTATCATAACCTTTCAATCCCTCTCTGTGACTGATACCTGATACCCCCCCCCCCCCCCCCCCCCCCCGTCATGCAACCCTTTTTAGTTTCCTTGTATTCTCTTCCTTCTTTTCAATATTTCAATATGTTGATTATTGTGTGGGCAAAAATTTTACCAAATTCTTTGATTTTTGTTTTCAAAACACAATAAACGAAGTAAAAGACTATGGTTTTATTAGACATATGTATTATCTCTTGAGAATTAAACAAAATATCTAAATAGAACTGAAAAATTGTATATTTCCTCAACTGCTCACACTTCCTATCTTTTTTTAAACAATGGCAAGTTTTGTAATTGGTTGACATCTGTTGGATTACTACTTTTTTAAATTTTTTTACGTTTATACACTATTACCTATTTATACAACCAAATTATCAAATATATGTACATACATGCAAAGATGCATTGAAACTTTCAAGTAATAAATCATGACAATAACTGTGTGTTTGTTAATTTATTTGATACTTAATTGTAAGAATTACAGTAAAACAAATTAGTATTATTAAAACTTGTTCTAGTTAAGTTAGTTATAAAATGTATAGAGATTTTATAATGAATTTATAATAGTTGTAGTTGCTAGCCATTTTCAAATAAGTAAATTTTACATTGTAATTTTAATATCGTAAGCTCTGATCTCAAGTTAGCACATCAGAAATAATTTCATTTTTGAGTTTAAAATTTAGATTTACAAAATGTTTTAGAAATAAAGAATACATGTTAAACTTGTAGAAACAATTTTTCCCATTCTATTTCCAAAATCCTTAGTTCCAAATCCGAATGAAAGTTGATATGTTCGAATACATCTTGGAAAAATCTAGGATAAGATTAAAAAACAAAACACGAATTGGAGAAAATCACGTGGCGAGGTGGCTCTGATGGACAGTGTCTAATAGCTTTTGACTAATGGTGTCTTTTGAGGGAGCTGCGTCAGTCAAGGAAAAAACGTCTTTAGATGTATGTTCGTCTAGTTCGATGCAGTGTTTGGCGACCCCATAACCTCCCATGTTAAACCCCTCATTTTAGTCGCTATTAGTCAAAATGACTAACCGTGTCTGATTCTGTGTGTGGCCGGCCTCACTGGATGTAACTGTGACAATAACACAATATACCATAGCATATTTTAAGGAATTTACACTGCACAAAACCAAGCAACTAAACCACAACTTTTGAAAGGGTAAAAATAATCAATCGACCTTTGGGGAACGTTTATGTGATCACTTGAAATACTCAAAATACAACAGCCTCCCCCTCATTGTGACCCTTCAATTTAAAGAGTTATTGACTTGAGAAAATAGAGTTTTATAATTTTAACATGGTGTTTTTTGTAGTTTAGCAAATGAAGAGTTTTTGGAAAAATTCTATGAAGCAAAAGTACTTCAGACATTAGGAAAACACTTTAAATGGATTAGTTAGAATTATTTTGTTAATATTCAATCAGTACATTACACTGTTATTTGCTCATTACTATATTTTATGGAGGCCTGTTACAAATTCAAAGACCTTCATCACTTCTTGATCTCTTAAAAATATGTAAATTAGAATATGTTTAGAGATTGGTTTAAAAAGAAGGCAAGACTATTTTATTATTATTAGGGTGTTTGTGTGATTCTCCACCGGGACCCACTGCACCTAAACCATGAGGTCCTCTGTGCCCCATGTCCTGGCAGCAGTTCACATCAAACCCGCCCTTTTTGGGAAACGAAGGAGTCCATGGGGGCCTTCCTTTCGTATATAACTGGTGTCAGGGTATCCTTGTCCCAGATATTTCTGCCTC
>JAGFPH010002535.1:30472-42813 GCA_018207615.1 Philaenus spumarius | reverse complement strand
ATTGATGCGAGGGCATCACATTCGCATAGAACGTGGAAAGAAGTTTCTTCCTTCTCTCCACACCTTCGACATAATGGGTTGTTCTCCAGCCCCATTAGGTGGAGGTGCCTCCTCAGAGAGTTGTGTCCCGTCAGTAGACTGACCAACAACCTCACTTCCGGCCTGCCAAGACCCAGCAGTGTTCTGCTTAGGTGTCCATCCAGGCCTTCAATGAAGTCGTGTGCCTGTCTCTGACCTCTTACCGTCTCTCTCCATCTACTCAAGTGTCCTGATTGAACATTTTTTCTTACTCTTTCTTTCCCATAGTCTCTTGATATTCCTATTATTGGTTCTGGGCCCATCGGTGGAGTTTCTGCTCCTCTCTTAGCCAGTTTATCTGCTATTTCATTCCCTTCCCCTCCTTCATGTCCAGGGACCCAAACAAGTTTTACTTGCCTACTGCTTGACAACTTATCCAGCAGTAATTGGCATTCCCAGACCAGTTTTGATGTTGTTCTTGTAGCTATAATGACCTTTATAGCCGCCTGACTATCAGAACATATCGCAACATCTGTGCTCATGCTTCCTGATTCCAGTATTCGTTTTACGCATGCAAGTATTGCGTATACCTCCATTTGGAAGACCGTAGAGTATAGTCCCAGCGACGTATAGAGTATCTTCCCCGGGTGTACGGTCCTTTATGCATGTACATTCCGGCTCCCCTACCTTTGTCTGTTTTTGACCCGTCCGTGAACCAGATTTGTTCATTTCCAAGATCTACTTGTTTCCGTAGCCACTCTTCCCGAGCCGGAAAAATAGCCTCTAATTTGCTATTGAAATTAATACTTATTAGTCATGTAGTCCGTACCGACTTGCAGCATCGGATCCCACTCCAGTATCTTGTTCAGACACTCACCGTGTCCATTTCTTGCAAGAGATGTTGACCAACTCCCTCCTGTGTTCAATCTCATTGCGGCCTTACTAGCCTCCCCCTGTACCATGAGGTCCAGAGGTGGGAGGTGCAACAAGATTTTCATGGCCGCTGTAGGGGTAGTTCTCATGGCCCCCGTGATTCCAAGTCAGGCCATCCGGTGTACTTTATTAAGTTCTCTTTTTGCCCATTCCTTCCTGGTAGCGGACCACCAGACTATAGAGGCAAAAGATAGAGACGGTCTTATTATAGTAACATAGAGCCAGTTCATCACCTGGGGCCGAAGCCCCCATGAGGTTCCAATCACTCTCCTACATGCCCAGAAAGCGTTACACGCTTTTGCTGCCTTTTTTCTTATGTGTTCACCCCAGACCAGCTTGGTGTATAGGGTGACACCTAAGTATTTTGTTGTTTCAGAGCATGTAAGTCTTTGTCCCAGTAGACTGGGCATGTACAGACCATCCGTCCGACGTTTCCTAGTAAAGAGAATGAGATCTGTTTTCCTTAGGTTTACAGTTCGACCCATTCTCTCACACCAGCGTTCCAACCATTGGAGTGAGCTTTGGACGATGTCAGATACAGTCCCTGGGAATTTACCTATTCCCAGAATGCATATGTCGCCCGCATAACCTTGGGTATAAACTCCTCTCTCATTTAGTCCCACAAGCAGATCATCCACTACCATAGACCATAAGAGGGGTGAAAGAACTCCCCCTTGGGTGCATCCACCCGCAACCTCAATTCTAATTTCACTACTGTTTAATTGTGAGATTGCCATTCTATTTTCAAGGTAAGCTTTTATCCAGCGGGTGATGGTGTGTTGTACCCCCCGCTTGATTAATGCGTCTGTCATGGATCTGAAGGAGGTATTATTAAACGCCTCTTCAACGTCCACAAAAACTCCCATCGCAAGTTCTTTCTACTCCAGCACCTTTTCCACCCTGGCTACCAGTTGGTGGAGAGCTGTTTCAACAGATTTGCCTGCAATGTATGCATGTTGATTTTTATGAAAAGGATTTGCAGCAACTGCTCCATCCCTTATGTATCTATCTATCAGTCTTTCTAACGTTTTGAGTAGGAATGATGTTAAACTAATAGGTCGAAAGTCTTTTGGGTTGCTGTAAGTTCCTTCCCTTGGTTTAGGAATGTTAACTACTTTCGTTAATCTCCATGACCTAGGTATGTGTCATAGAGCAAGAGATGCCCTGAATACTTTTATTAGCCATGACACCAGCTTATCTCCGCCCCTCTGAAGAAGAGCTGGGAATATTCCATCTGGTCCTGCACTTTTAAAAGGGTCAAAGGACTTTATTGCCCATTTGACCCTGTTACCAGTTATTATTTTCTTTGCCATTTCCCAGTCAACCTTCCCTGTCACATCCGGGATGTTTTCTTCCCGCAATGTAACAGTTTCAGCAGATCCTGGGAAATGTGTTGTTGATAGATACCTCAGGGTATCTTCTTCCGTTTCCGTCATTTCCCCTGATGTGAGCTTGAGGGGACCGAGCTTCCAACCGGGTCTCTGACAAGTACGTTTTGAAGTCTTGAGAGTTCGGAGATGGTCTCAATGCCATTGCAAAAGGTCCTCCAAGAGGATCTAGATGCCTTCCGAACTTCTTGTCTATAATTATGTTGCCTTCGCCTAAACTCCTCCCAGTCTCCAGGGTTATCAGACCACTTGGCCTTGTTAAAGCTTTGGCGAGTCTGCCTACGGTGAGATTCCAGAGTCTGGTTCCACCGCAGTCCCCGAACCTGGAGTTGAGCTTTGAGCATGCAACAATTCCTCTCATAAGAATTTGTTAAAGCTTCCTGTAGATGGCCTACAATTAGCTCAAGGTCTACATGATTGTGAATGGTCTGGATAGGACCATCATTTAACTTTGCCTCAAGGCTTTCTTTAAAGGAATACCAATCCGTCTGTCTTGGGTTCTTTATAAGCCTGCTCTCTGTCTCAGCCCCGCATAGTTTAAACTGAATGCGCCTGTGATCAGAGAGTGTTGGTTCCGTGGAAACCTGCCAACCATTCACTCTTTCAAAAAGTGTGGAGGAGCAGATAGGTAAGGTAATGCTGAATATTCTCCAGAGGAAGGAATACATGGAATATTATCAAGGGAAGAATGCGCTAAAGCGAAAAAGGAATGTAGGAGGCTTCTTGAATAGACTAACACAATTTTAATGTGTGTAAAATCAGCTCGTTACAACTTTTTTATAAACCATATCTGTAAAAATCTTTGAATTTAATTTCTTCATGAAAAAAGGTTTTATTTGTTTGTTGAATCAGAGCCAGCTGCTTTTGCCTTGGTAGAGTGAGGAAACAATAAAGCCCAGCCATACTGTAGATTAATTATAATTAGGTATCAAAAATACACAAACAATTAGAATAATTACAAAAACTATCACTAACATTTTTATAACAGTATTAAGCGTACTTAATTCTTTACTGTGGGAAGAGTAGAAGACGAAGCCTCCGAGTAGACCTGCTAATGCCCCGCACAGATGAGCTGGCCAGCTGATGACTGGTTCGAAGGGTAACGGAGGGTGCAGAGCATTGTACGCTACGTCCCCGATGCAAAGGCTGCATACACCCACTATACGGTAGCTTTTGTACTTTAACGTGTAAAAGTTCTGAAAAGGAATTTTTCATTTTTATAAAACTACAATCTCATTTCAGACCTCTGTATAAGAGTTAGTAGGCCTATTGACATGTTACAAGCTGAGGAACTGTCTCTATGGATATTGAATCCGAGCGTTGAGAAAAACAATGCAAAGGATGAAATTATTGACAAAATCAAATCAGTTTTACGAATATCAGTTTTATTTTATTCGCAGTTAGACTTTGTCAGGCAGCTGGTTGAAATGATAAAGTAGTTAGTATTACTAGGAGTAAGCTTACCGCATGGATTTAAAACAGTCAGTAAGATGAGCAGCTTTATTAGAGCAATTTATATTTATAACAATCTCCCTAATGATCTCAAAGTCTTAACTAGTGAAAGATCAAGAAGGTAAAGCTAAATAAACGGTACCAGATAACTGCCACATACTTTCTCCCAGTTGAAACTTTATACCTTCCCAAGAGTAGCACAGGAGGTGGTTATTTAGAATTGCAAAAGTAGAAAAATGTTACAATGGAAAATATTATATGCGTGTAACAAACATCCATATTATATTATTATTATTATTTAAACTATTCGATCGATTTCAAACAAATTTGCACCAAACATGTCAATTAGGCCTGTATAGATGCACGAAAAAAGGTTTTGAAAAACAACCACCTTTTTGGCCAAAACCCCAAAAAATCTGTTATTATTATTACCTAAACGAGAATTTTTAGAAAGATGCGGTTTTTGCATATGGTAGGGTACATTAAGGGCTACAAATAAGCCAAATTTTATCAAAATCGTTAGAGCCGTTTTTGAGAAATTTTGGGTGGTAAAACCCCTTAAAACTCAAAAATTTAAAAAAAGAAAAAACGCCTGGACATATACCAGAACTACACCTACATACCAAATTTTATCAAAATCGGACGGTTGGTATGATCTTCAGCTCTGTACACATCATTACACACGGACAGACATCACCAAAAAAACACTTTTTTGGGTTTAGGGAGCACCAAAACAAATAATTCCACTAAAAATATTTTTGGGTTCAGGGAGCACCAACACAGGTAACTCCACTAAACATTTTTTGGGGGTTCAAGGAGCACCAAAACAGATAATTCCGCTAAAAATTAAAATTCGAAAATTTGGACGAAAACAATACTTTCTCCATATACTACGTATAGGGTGGAGAAAGTAAAAATGGTTATCATTAAATTTGTACAAATAAATAAAATTGGAATGTCTGTCTGTGATTTCAAAATACATAAGCTTTTTTCTAAGCTCATATGGTTATTCACAGATTACCAAAACCTAAACACACATTTATAAATTTGTTGTCTGTCTGTTTGTTTGGCCGGGCTAATCTCCGCAGTGGCTGAACCATTTTTGACAAAACTTTCATTCATTTTAAGATGACTTTTCAGAGAATATTTTACTTTTTAATCCGAAATTATTTAAAATTCCTGTTAAAAAGCCGAAAAATGTAAAAATTATGAACAAAATTAGGGATTTTGTGGTTTTCTATTGGCATTACCATTTGTCGCTGAGGGTTGGCGAGCCAAGCGAGCAAAGGCAGAGTCCCTAGATACTAATAAATTGTAATATACAGGGTGTCCCACAGGTAAAAGTAGAGATTTTAGGCGATTTTACTAATAAATAAACTGTACAAGGAAGTGGCACATACTTTCTCACAAACATATTTAAATTATTAAACAGATTCACTGTGACTTCATAATTGCAGGTGGGGTAGGAGTGGTGATTTATTAAAGTAGGAGATTAACTAATTAATATTATTATTATTATCTAGAGAGAAAACTATTAGATCGATTTCGAACAAATTTGCACCAAACACGTCAATTAGGCCTGTATAGATGCACGAAAAAAGGTTTCGAAAATTTTTGAAAAACAACCCTCTTTATGGCCAAAAAATCAGTTATTATTACTGCGGTTTTTGCATGTGGTAGGGTACAAAAACTACAAATAAGCCAAATTTGATCAAAATCGTTAGAGCCGATTTAAAAAAAAAAAAGTAATAATTGATTTTTTGGTGTTTTTTTGCCAAAAAGGGGGTTGTTTTTCAAAAATTGTCAAAACCGTTTTTCGTGCATCTATACAGGCCTACTTGACATGTCTGGTGTAAATTTTTTTGAAATCGATCGAATAGTTTTCGCTCTAGCTCTGTATACATACAGACATACAGACAGACATTTTGTAAAAATCACTTTTTTGATTTCAGGGTGTCCCAAAACGGACATTTCTACAAAAATCTCAACATTGATTTTTTTGCGATCACTATACTTTCTCTATACTATAGTATAGTGAGAAAGTAAAATAAAACAAAAGTAGGTCCGGAAATGCTTCGTTTTTGAATTATCCACCATTTTTTTTTTTTTTTTACTAAATACTTAATATCTTTGCAAATAGAAGAGATATTGACTTCGAATTTTGTGCGCATATTTGTTACGTAAAATTTTACCCTTGGACAAAAATCCAGAATGTTATTTTGTATACTTTGAAAATGGTGGCCATTATAAAAGTTAAATTCCAAATATATCTAAAACCGAAAACTTTTAAAAAGAAAAGGAAACAAAAATCGAAAAATTTTTTATAACAAAGAAAATATTTTTGTATTTTTCCCACAGCTCAAACGATATCCTAGCAATCGGCTAAAAACTCAAAAATAATTTCTTTCTGCACTATTATTGTAGTTTATGTATTGTTATAGACAGTACTAAGAGATTATGGTTTTAGAAATACTACTTCCAATTTTTGTTTTAATTTTAAGTCGCCTCATTATGTTCAAACTACGTTAAGTTGCAATTCTCTCAAATAGGATCAATCTTAACGGATTACACTGTATATACGAGTAGGCCTACATATTTTTGTAAACTTCCTCCCTTTATGTTTATTAGACAAATTCGGATTTGGATTCGAACCTAAAACAACCCGATCGATAGCGTATTGAAATACAACCGCCCTATGAACCTAGCTATCGCCACTCCCTGCTTTAATACTTACAAGTACAATATGTGGCAGGTGTGATATAAGTATTGCGTATATGCCGGCAGAGGCTCCCACCATTGATAAGTCTGGATCCAGGACAGAAGTCCCGATGGAACCTGGAACAAATAAAAATGTGTCTTTACCTATTCACTGCTGCGCAAATTTCGTATTTCCCATGCTAGGAGCTCACCTTTTAATTTTTATATTTATAGCCTAAATGAGTAGAAATTACTTTATTTTTATACCTCTTACGTAATAATCACTGATATTTTAAAGCGTGCGTCCAAATAGGCTTAAAATTGGCGTGCGAAACACGCAATGCTCCGTATATTGAAAATTCTCCCAATACGGGGGTAAGCGTGCGAGGCACGCAATGCATTGTGTATTGGAAATACTCCCAATTTGCGGGTAAGCGTGCAAAGCACGCAATACACTGTGTATTTAAAATACTACCAAAATGGGGGTTGGCGTGCGAAGCACTCAATGCTCTGTGTATTGAAAACACTCCCAATACGCTGGTTCTCGTGCGAAGCACGCAATGCATTGTGTATTGAAAATACTCCCAATTTGCGGGTAGGCGTGCGAAGCACGCAATGCTCTGTGTATTGAAAATACTACGAAAACGGGGGTTGGCGTGCGAAGCACGCAATGCATTGTTTATTGAAAATACTCCTAAGTTGCGGGTAGGCGTGCGAAGCACGCAATGCACTGTGTATTGAGAATACTCCCAATTTGCGGGTAAGCGTGCGAAGCACGCAATACACTACCAAAACGGGGGTTGGCGTGCGAAGCACGCAATGCTCTGTGTATTGAAAATACTCCCAATACGCTGGTTGGCGTGCGAAGCACGCAATGCTCTGTTATGTGTATTGAAAATACTCCCAATACGCTGGTTGGCGTGCGAAGCACGCAATGCACTGTGTATTGAAAATATTAAGAAAACGGGGGTTGGCGTGCAAAGCACGCAATGCATTGTTTATTGAAAATACTCCCAATTTGCGGGTAGGCGTGCGAAGCACGCAATACACTATGCATTGAAAATACTACCAAAACGCTGGTTGTCGTGCGAAGCACGCAATGCATTGTATATTGAAAATACTCCCAATACGGGAGTTGGAGTGCAATGCACTGTGCGTCAGTGTCAAGCTCACATGTGGGTCCAAACCTATCTGCTTCTGTTTACATCTTATGAGATTCTTTACTACATCCTCCAGTAGTGACATTCCCACCTGAACACCTACTGTTATTATTTAGTCAGATGATGATATCTGCTTAAGTCATGAATATATTTACATCCCAGCTGATGACTCAGTATCGGAGAGGCAAATGCGTTCAATGCTTGACCTTGAAACTTTCTTATCAGTTTTGACTTTGAACCTAACAGATAGACTGTTATTGTTCGAGTTATGGTATAAAAACAACAGTGGATAAGGCCTTACAGTAAATCAAATTAATAATTGCCAATACAGAATATGATTCGCAATAAACATCCGACAGTTGACGCTGTTTTAGTTCGGTGCTACAACACGGCTGTCATAAGGTTATTATTTGAACTACTGGTGTCAATATAGTGTAATACTGAGCGTAGGTTTAACCTGGAACGGAAAGCCGTCGTATTTCTTACGAGAGTACTTTTGTTTTGATACATATTGTATTGTCCCTTCTAATGTCTATTCCTACTTTTATGGTATTTTACGTTTTGATCGATTTTGGCGGGGACCAAGCTAGCTGTTAGGTCGCGTAAAAAAACAAAATACCATCGTACATTTATACCTGTAGAAAAAACTCAAAAACAAATTCATCCTCGTAGGAAAAATCTCAAAAAATAGTTACTTCCTGTCAAAAAACGTGTTTCCGATTGTTGGATTTTTTTGGCTAACGAACTCGTCCGACCGAAGTAGACAACCAACATGTGTACCAAATTTGGACCAAATCGGACTTAAAATGCGGTCGCTAGAGTGCGAACACTTATATACAACACTTATATAAGACAACTAAAACGTTAGCTAAACTATAAAGAACACTATTTTCACAATAATTACTTGTTTATGAGATGCCTACCAGTTTATATCACACAATATATATGATTTTTAATGGCACCCCAAAACGTGTTCTAGGGACCATGATTGGTGCTCATTTGCTAATCCCAACCTTGAGTCTTACCATAAGGGCCACTGCAATAGCTCATTTTTCCTATGGAAATTCTCTAATAAAGCAAAGTTTTAATTTTTTACTTTCTCACTATACTATAGTATAAAGTATAGAGAAAGTATAGTGATCGCAAAAAAAATCGATGTTGAGATTTTTGTGGAAATATCCGTTTTGGGACCTCCTGAGTCCAAAAAAGTGTTTTTTATAAAATATTTGTCTGTCTGTCTGTATGTCTGTAGTGTATACAAAACTAGAGCGAAAACTATTCGATCTATTTCTAACAAATTTGCACCAAACGTGTCAATTTGGCCTATATAGATGCACGAAAAAGGGTTTTGAAAAACAACCCCCTTTTGGGCCAAAACACACCACAAAATCAGTTATTATTTTTTAATAAAAAAACGGCTCTAAAGATTTTGATCAAATTCGGCCTATTTTAGCCCTTAATGTACCCTACCATATGCAGAAAACCGTATCTTTCTAAAAATTATTGTTTAGCTAATAATAAGAACTAGCTGACCCGTGCGAATATTTCGCAAGTTCGGAGTAGGCCTACATTTACCTGATTTAACACGTTGATTTAATTCAGTTAATTAAGTTTATTTATTTACATTGGTTTATAAATAACAGTTTCCCTATACAATCTTACAGTGTAAACAATCTAACTAACAGCTGTCAAGCTAGTTAAACAGATGGTTAGTAGATGGCGCCTTTCATTAGGAACATACAGAGTATAATATAAAAGTTTTTTAAATCAATTTTTTTATTAAAACATGAATTTTAAGCTGTTTGTCTATTTTTCCCGTGTAGTGGTTAATGAAAGCTTTAAAATGATGCCTCATTCATGTAATTTGATGATGTATTAAGGAAGTTATGGCGTACCGACAAAAAAATAGTCTTGAGAAATAATGTATGCGATAATAACTGATTTTTGAGGGCTGTTGAGCCAAAAAGGGGGTTGTTTTTCAAAATTTGTCAAAACCTCTTTTCGTGCACCTATGCAGGCCTAATAGACGTGTTTTGTGCAAATTTGTTCAAAATCGATCGATTAATTTTCTCTCTAGCTAATAATAATAATATTTATTAGTTAATCTCCTACTTTAATATCACCTCTCCTACCCCTCCAACAATTATGAAGTCACAGTGAATCTGTTTAATAATTTAAATGTGTTTGTGAGAAAGTATGTGCCAGTTTCTGGTACCGTTTATTTTTTACTAATATAAGTTCAATCAAACATGGAAAACATAGTTCAATATTGTTAGATTTCGATTATAAGCCTTATTGGGGTGTGTGTGTTATGTTAAACACCTAAAACAAATTTGTTCATAGATGTGTTCTATATACATTTCCTGTAAATAGCCTGACAAGTGAGTAAAATATGACCAGGTAATGAAACTGTTTTACTTTTGCATACAGTTCAGTATCTTACATAACTTAATGTTATGACCAGGCGCCTCGGGTGGCAATTGCTGAGATAGTAGGTCCCTCTTTTTAGCGAATTTCCACAGGAAAAATGAGCTATTGCAGTGGCCCTTATGGTAAGACCCAAGGTCGGGAGTAGCAAATGAGCACCAATCATGGTTCCCAGAACACGTTTTGGGGTGTCATTACAAAAATCGGAAACACGTTTTTTGACCGGAAGTAACAATTGTTTGAGATTTTTCCTGCGAGAATGAATTTGTTTTCGAGTTTTTTCTACAAATATAACTGCAGGATGTTATTCTGCACATTTTGTTTTTGTACGCGACCTTATAGCTCGCTGGTTCCCCCAAAATCGATCAAAACATAAAATACCATAGAAGTACCCGGTTCAAAGCCATGTAACGGATTCCACCGCGGGGTTGGCCTGCGAAGCACGCAATGCGTTGTGTATTGAAGATTCTCCCAATACGGGGATTGGCGTGCGAAGCACGCAATGCGTTGTGTATTGAAGATACTCCCAATACGGGGATTGGCGTGCGAAGCACGCAATGCGTTGTGTATTGAAGATACTCCCAATACGGGGATTGGCGTGCGAAGCACGCAATGCTTTGCGTATTGAAGACAATTCCAATGTGCGGAATGGCGTGCGAAGCACGCAATGCTTTGTGTATTGAAGATACTCCCAATATTCGGAATATCGTGTGAACCATTTTGCAGCTATTCAGCACCGTCGTGAATAGACCTATTTCCCAAATTGTTGGTTGAAACCCTAAAACCATAGGCCTATAAACTTAATTTTGGAAATTTTCTCAACTCACGTCAGCGGTTCATCTGCGTGGTCGAATTATTTAATAACCGATGCATCATTCTATGTAAAAAGTAATCAAATTTCCTCCATGTAGACATTCTAGTTTACGTTCTTTAAACAAGTGGGTGTTCCCCATACCTCCGCCTACTTCGGTTAATTGGCTGCACGACCAGCCTTTGTTGGGATCTTAAATTGCTTAAACGTTTAAAAAAGGGGCCTCTCACTTAATACGTCTGCCAACACTGTCTCCTCGTCCGCGACATCATCTGGTCGACCAAGCAGAGCGGGGAAAATTTGTCGGGATATGATAGCTGCTGACAATGAGGCCCCTCGTCGCTGGCACGCAGCTTGTACAGTTCACCGCTCCCCGTAGCTGAGACCTTAAGACCTGAGACCCAGCATGCTGATGGAAATATTGAAGAGTTTGCTAGGTGGGGATCAGACGCATGCGCAGTACGTAAAGCGGATGTACGCTTGTGAAAATATCAAAACTAGCCGATGTTTGTCAGCATGCTGATATCAGCTTTGGCCCCCCTATTACACTTTGGCTTTGGCTTTTGTACCCTATTACACGAGCAGCTTGCAGCGCAGCATGCTGATATCAGCATGATGCTCAGCAAGCTGCTGCGTGTAATTCCCCCTTTTGACTTCGGTGTAGAACATCATTCATCTAACTACATACCTGCTAAGCCTCCAATAGCATACACTAGGCCAGTTCTCAAACTGCTCTGTTCGTACTCTAGCGGTGTGGCGATAAGGCACTGTATCGTGATGTTTAGAACTAAATGTACAACATCAGAGTGTAGCAGCATGTAGGAGATGTACCTCCAGAGATCTTTGCGGTGACAGTGGGAAAACAGGAGCGTTTGGTCGACATCCTGCTGTCTTAGAATAAACAACACCACCTGCACAGAAAAGGTATTCGAAATTACCAGCTATGTTAAAATAACCCAATCAAAAAAGTAAATACCAAGTCCGCTCTGGTATTCGCTTGGATAAAACTGTTCCATTCGGGTTTTGAAATTACTTTCTGAAGATGGATTGTTAATATTTTTACAATAATTGTTTTTCCTCTACATTATTTTGCCATCATTTGCGTGCAAAGGAAACAATGCACGACGTTTCAAGAGTATCTAACCAAAAATAAAACATAAACCTACACGACTACACCCGATTCCACGTTCACCGTTCACAGAGCGTCCATAAGCCCCACGTTATCCTTACGACAGTCTCAGCGATAATAGCCAACTAAAATAAACGGTATCAGTTAACTGACACAAACTTTCTCCCAACTTACTGTAGTCAAAATAATATTGTTTTTAATCATTTTATTTACTACTTTTTAGAACAAAACAAAAAAATAATATTCTACCTACGTCAATCGTATAAAAAAGTTATTGTCCCAGGCGGGATTCGATCGCGCGACCTTTGAATTACTGGCCGTCCTCG
>JAGFPH010002535.1:12923-25472 GCA_018207615.1 Philaenus spumarius | reverse complement strand
CTTTGGGAAATCGATAGACTGGTAAACTTTTTTTATGTTAATCTACATACTTTAATGTACTTATAAAAAAAATTCAGCCGTATTGCAAATTACTGGTAGTTGTAACCTATACCGACTGGGCTATTATTAATTTGTTTAGATAAAACTCCATAAAAGTTTCATTTAGAAGTTGGATTTTTGGGTAACGAACTCATTCAAGTGACTTTGAAAAACAACGTCTGCACCAAATTTTGACCAAAATGGACGTAAAATGCTGCCTTTATATTATGTAGGGTATGCCGCGAACTCACATATATATATACATACCAGGTGTCTTAAAAGTCCTACCCTCCCCCTTTAACTTTTGTGTTTGTTAAAACAAACAATTATCATTTGGGGAACGATACTAACTTAGCCCAAAGTATCTTTTGAAATAATCGGAAATTTTGAGTGGCCCCTAAAAATGGGGAATTTCGGGGGCAACTCAAAATTTTTAAATGGGAAGTATGGTCATGTGATACCTCATTTTAAAGGTCTATTTAATACTAGGAAAATTACATAAAAATCGGACCACCCAAAACAAAATGGCGGCCCTAAACGTGTTGAAATAAATCGACATAAAGTTGCTAACATCTCGAAAAGGAAGAGTTTTTAGAAAACATTTCAAGAGACAAAAAATGTTTATTTCGAAGTGCTTCACTGAAAACATTGCTTCCAAATCGATTTCGTAAATTTTATTTTTTACAAAATTTTTCTAAGGTGGAGGAGAAAAAATAAAATTTACGAAATCGATTTACTGTAAAAGCAATTTTTTAGGTTAACCGTATAAAAAATTTGTCAACAAAATTGTAGAGACTTTTAAGCCCTACTATTTTTTTTATATAAAATTCAAATAGCATTGAAACCATAGAAAGCGATATATTTGCGAAAAACTGATTTTTGTGACCTTTGACCTTGACTGGAGATTTGATGAGACTTTTGATTCAACTTTTAGAATGCCAAAATAAAGGTTTATACGCGTTTACAGCTTATTATCTCTCATTCCGTGGTGAAACCCCTAATATGACTGTACTATATTGCTGTTGTTATTTTGCGCCATTATGCTCCTGCATATGTGGGATGTAGATTACTCGGTGGCCAACAGGAAATAGAGAGAAAGAGATTATACGAGTGATAAAAATAAAGCGATAATATACCATCCAGTGGAGCGAGCTGTGAAGTCAATATAAACTTACAGCTTATAATTATGTTTTTATGATTGCTATTGTTCATTAACAAATATGCAGGGACCGAGACTTAAGCTCGGGAATAGTAGGTAATTGAAAACCATTCATGATCTCCAGGACACCTTTTTGGGGTGTCATTAAAAATTGTATATATGCATAGGCGTGCGCAGGGTCTCGGAATTGGGGATAGTAGACCTTTCTGGGGGTTTGGGGGCTAAATTAGAGCCTAAATGACTTAGAGCTTGCTTATGACTTTTTTAAACATGTAATCCTATTACTTTAAATGAGCAATTCTTGTACCTATCTTTGTATCTGTCGCGGATCTCGAAAACGACTCTAACAAATTCAAAGAAATTTTGTATTTAGGTGTAGTTTTTATTTTTAAGTACACCCATATAGTTGTATTTCATGTAAAAACGCAATTTTTTGAGAAAATCTAACTTAAAAGTTGAAAAATTGTAACATAGGGTCTTATGGGTTGCCATGTTAGTTACAAAATAACAACGAATCAGTAAATAAAGCGATCAAAACAGCTGTTTATAAACTTTATACTGTTTTATCAACTGTTCATTGGATAGTTTTTAATTACTGTTAAAAAACCAGCTAATTTATACTGTTTTAGCACGTTCGAATTAGAATAAATTGGGCCTGATTTAACAATTTATTTTTTCAAAAAAATAGGTAAAATTGACAAAGATGGATAAATAGTCAATTTTGTAATATAGGCCTAGCTCATTTCTGAAACATAGTATTGAGGTTATGTTAATCCTGCAATAATTTTTACTATATTTAGGCCTGGTTTCAAAACTTTAGTTGGTAGACGATAGTAGAACTAGGACTAAAATCGTAATGAAAGCCTCTCACGTTTCTAAAGCATGAATTTGAGGTTATAATTAATCTTGTAATTACTGTTAATATATTTAAGCCTGGTTTCATAATTTTACAAACCTATGTACAAACGAGCCAAAGATTAACGAGATTCTTTAGCGAATTTTCCAACTGCGAGCGAAGCGAAGCAGGCATCTGAGGTCGAAGGCCGAGGCGGGGTTGGGACGCGAAGCGTCCATGGGCAGAGCCCCTAGTAACCTTAAAAACCACTGCATCATTTCGCAGTTGACTACCTGTAACTGCTTTTAATGCAAAGTTCACTTCACCTCAAACGAAGTAATCATTTTAACACTAACAGAAGTTGGTTGAGGCTGATTGATGACTTAATAACTGAATGGGTTTATTATCCTACACGTTACACTTCAAGAAAACGATTTTTTGATTTTGTTTTTAATAAGTTTGTGGTGGTTGGTTTCCACAAAATTCAGAAAACAAGGGGAAGATCGTTTACTTTATTACATGGGCGTAGACCAAGGCGTATTAAAGAAGGTGTATGTATGCGCAGCTTCTCCCTCCACTCCACCATACCCGTGACGTAGAGTGCTACAGTCGGAGCTCCAGTCTAGACTCCTTCCCCATATTTACCGCCGAAACCTGTACGACCTTCAAGCTCTTTTGAAGTCAAATTATGTTATTAATTATAGGCAAAATAGTGTATTATTGTAAAAACATTTCTTATAATTAATAACCATTAATTATAATGCCTTTTTGTGCCGTGTTTGGCTGCGGTAACTCAAACAAAAAAGACAGCTTTTTACGAGTAAGGTTTCATCGATTCCCAAGAAATGTTGATCTACGAAATAAAAAGCTACACTATCCCTGATTAACATAGGCTATAATTCATTTTAATAAAAACATTTTGTATTTAAATATTTGTAAATTTAGTCGGAAAAAATCTTAGGTTAGACCTAGAATGATGAAACAACACAATCATGTAGTTACATTCATTACCACAGCGACCAATCGAAAAGAATAACAGATACAACGACTGTTTGCTCCAATATTTCCATTAACAGCTGATTTCATACTTTGAAGCGATTATTTGTATTTTTAACTTTTAGGTTATGTTTTTATTAAAGTGTAGACATGAGCCTTGCTGGTTCTTTTAACCTTTATTATAACTGCTGTTATAAAATATACGAACAATTTGATTTGAACATTTAACATTATTTACCATCTTAGCTTTAGGGTTATTATGAATCCTAAACAATTATTATAAAGAAAACATAAAATGATTATGTGTTAGAAGGTTCCAACGAGGTTGGCGTGCGGAGCACGCAGGGGTTTCCCCTATTTTTGTATATTTTGGATTTATAACTAAACAAATTTGTAGAATTTTTCTAAAACCCTTACTTTTGAAACTTTGGTTTACCAATTTGGTTTTTTTTTCTTTTAAAACGCAAAAATAGTTACAGAAATTTGTTTAAATATTTTGTATACATGGCAATGTTCTCCATACTTTCCTGAACAATAAAATGTATAATAGTGTACACTTTACTTGAATAGGATACATTCTACCTAAGTGATAATGACAAGTGTACAAGCAGTAAAAAAGTGCCTGACGCTTAGACGGTTAAAACATATATTTATAGAGTATTAAAATTGTTTTATGTTCGAAGTGGACAGAATTTATGCCATAACTGAAATGCTGTTGTATGTTATTAAATAATTTTAAAGAGTAACAAAAATAAAATATTGGTGGTACAAATTAATTGATTTATTTGATGTATAACTCTTTTAAAAAAATATATAGCCCTAAAATATGCTAGGTTACAATTACAATTTATAAAATAATTACAACATTATTTTAGTACAGTAAAAAAAAAAATATTTGTTAGTAGTCAAATTTACGATACATAAGTAATCCCGTGACACAATTTTGACATAAGTAGGCCTAATCTAGGATTAATACTGAAATAAAACTCAATGTTGTATTCGGTACGACTTTTTATTTATCACCTAGACTACTATTTTTTAATTATTTCATTGATAATTAGTTTATATTAATTTTTATTTATTATTTATCCTTGGGCAGGCTAACTAAACAATCACAATTTTAGATAGTTTCAATTTTTGAAAAGTAAATTTAGTAGCCTACTAGTAATAGTAGGCCTAGTAAACATAACAAAACTAATAAACTGGAAAAATCACCATCTTATTGATGGTAATAGTAGTTTACGCAACGATTGTATTATGAAGGCCTTTAAGCCACGAGTGAGATGTAAGTTGGAACACGAGCGAAGCGAGTGTTCTAAATATCTCACGAGTGACTTAAAGGCTGAATACAATCGTTGCGTACACTACTTTATCTACGACCAAAAATATACAGGATGTAAAAAAATAAGAAGTGTGTAATAATTCTTCAATTTGATACCCTTTTAACAGGAGTGAAATTAACATTCCTTTTACTCATAACCATAACAATGGTCGTAGATAAACCAACTAACACCATTTCTAGTTTTCCACTCCATAAACTGGTTATAAACCTTTTCATAACGAAATTTAGATTTTTCTGGCAACAAATTGTTCAGAGCCGAATTTGTTTTTGTATTAATTTCCTCTGGAGTTAAACAAAATTCATCACTATCACTCATGTTTGCGGAATGCGTCAACTCACGTTTGAGGTTAGTTACAATAACACACTAACATCCGGAACGTATGGGTACAATCAGCTGATGTACGAATAGCGTTATTTTTATTACAACTCTACTTCCGTCAAATGACGAGCTCTCATTGGTCTAGAGCCTATTATGTAAAGTGACTCCTGTTAGGTAAAGATATCATTACCTAATCGGGTTGGCTTTTGGTTTGTAATGTACCTCTTTCTGATGTTACTTGTAATAGCGTTATTGGTGTTTATTGCAATGGTCGTAGATAAAAGGTTTTACTCTATAGAGCTACTTAAATTTGACAACTCTTTAAAAATTCATATTTATACATTTAAAAAAAATTTACCTGTTCACAACAATGTGAATAATAAATAACGAAGAGAAATGAGAACTAATAACAAATTAGATTAGTGTACATTCAATCGCCGCAAGAAGCGAGTAACTATGGTTCTGATTACAATCTTATTAAGTAGGACAGCTACAACTTTCATAAAAAAAATTTATGTCAGAATTTACTACATTTTATTCTCTACATTTCTATGTCTTTGAATGCCACCCGAAAGTAATAGTAAAAAACTTCCTCACTTAGGGTAGTTTTTATGTCAATCAAACCCGTATATTAGATTTAGGCTTGTTTCAAAATTATACGCCTAAGAATATTTGACCATGGACATAAATCATTTTAATGCTCACTTTATTACCTTTCCATCGATACCAAAAACATAATTTTTAGACAACCATAAAGTATTTAATTCGCAGTTTGAGCAAAAGCTTACAATTGCGCTTGGAACTGCTGGTTTAGTGTGTAGCACGTGACGTAGCTGCGCGGGCCAGACGAGTTCACGCTCCTCGATGCACACACCTTCTTTAATACGCCTTGGGCGTAGACTAAACTTGTATACAGTACACAAGTCCACAACTTGAAAAAAGAAAATAATTTGTTTTCTTTGTTGTAGGATTAAAAATAAACAAAACATTACATAGAGATAAAGCCGCCTTAAGATACCGATCGTGCCCTTTCGACTGGAATTCTAAACTTCTTTCAATTAAGTTTAGGCTTAGTCTAAGTTACGAAATAAGCTATGGTTCAGTATGATTATTAGCGAATTTCCATAGGAAAATTAGCTATTGCAGAGGCCCTTATAGTGAGACCCAAGGTCGGGAGTAGCAAATGAGCACCGATTATGGTCCCCAGAACACGTTTTGGGGTGTCATTAAAATTCATATATATATATGTATATAGCCTATATATGTATATATGTGTTCGCACTCTAGCGGCCGCATTTAAAGTCCGATTTGGTACAATATTGGTACACATGTTGGGTGTCTACATCGCTCGGACTAGTTCGTTAGCAAAAAAAATCCCACAACCGGAAGTAGCCTACAATTTTTGACCGGAAGTAACTATTTTTTGAGATTTTTCCTACGAGAATAATTTTTTTTGAAGTTGTTTGTACAAATATAAATGTAGATAAATATAAATATAAATTATTCTGCACATTTTTTTTTTTACATGATCTTATAGCTCGCTAGGTTCCCAAAAAAACCAATCAAAACGTAAAATACCATAGAAGTACCCGGTTCAAAGCCATGTGGTGGATTCTACCGAGGGGTTGGCGTGCAAAGCACGCAATTCATTTTGTATTGAAGATACTCCCAATACGGAGGTTGGCGTGCGAAGAACGCAATGTTTTGTGTATTGAAAACACCCCCATATGAGGAATGGCGTGCGAAGCAAGCTATGCTTTGTGTATTGAAAATACTCCCAATATGCGGGATGGCGTGCGAACCATTTTGCAGCTATTCAGCACCGTGGTGAATAGACCTATTTCCCAAATAGTTGGTTGAAACCCTAAAACATAGACTTATAAATTTAATTTCGGAAATTTTCTCAACTCACGTCAGCGGTTCAGCTGCGTGGTCGAATTATTATACTTGAAACTTATTTATGTTAATACTCTAACCATTAATAGAGTAGAATAAGGCCCTTACTGAGAGCTTTGACCTTCAGTAATTTATATTTACGGTAATTCTCTCTTATCATTAAAAAATATCAACTCATTTGGGGGTGCAGCGGCACCTACGGCACCCACGCTGGGCACCCCTTGTTTATATGTGTTCGCACACTAACGGCCGTATTTTTAATCCGATTTTGTCCAAATTTGGTACACACGTTGGTTGTCTACGTCGCTCGAACCAGTTAGTTAGCCAACAAATCAAACAACCTTAATCATGTTTAAAAAAACCATCTAATTTTTCTGCTGATATTCTATTTTTCACGAAAGCCATATAAGCTTTAAGAAACTCAGCGGAACAAAAAATATGAAGGGGGGCAGGTCAGGACCGGGGATTTGAATTTAAACCCTTCTAACAAGTTCACTGCTAAGGACGAACATGTGAGCTTGACACTGAACACTATTAGAAGCGGCCGATGCAGAGTGCATTGCACGCCAACCCCCGTATTGGGAGTGTTTTCAATACACAGTGCATTGCGTGCTTCGCACGCCAACCCCCGTATTGGGACTATTTTCAATACACTGAGCATTGCGTGATTTGCACGAACATTTTGATCCTATGTGCTATGGCATACGCTATTAAAATATTAGTGATTATTACGTAGAAATTGGAGCTTTCTACTCATAGTTATTTCTACTCATTTAGGCTATAAATATAAAAAATAAAAGGTCAGCTCCTAGCATAGGAAATACGAAATTTGCGTAGCAGTGAACGTGTTAAAAACCAATTTCCATGTTTATTGTTAAAATGTTGATATAGTTACCATGTAAAATATTAAAGGATGTAAGGATGATGACTGATTTTGTTTTGTTAGAGTAAAGTATGTTTGTTAAACCTTCATAGTTTTCTTGTTTAATAGATCAGGTCAAGCTTAACTCACAAGAGAGTAAGGCTGCAATCTACTGCATCCATGTGTATTGTACGTTGTAGTTTAATCAAACAAATCTAAATATTAGTATGCATGCAATGCACAATAATGTAAAATACCGTGTGAAATTTTCCCCCATTTTCAGGGAACACTCAAAATTTTCGATTGCTTCAAAAGATACTTTGGGCTAAGTTAGTATCGTTCCTCAAAGGATATTGGTTTGTTTTAACAAACACAAAAGTTAAAGGGGGAGGGTGGGACTTTAGGAAACCTGGTATGTTGTTGGATCCTCTGTTGTGTTGTCTATTTTATAATTTAACTTGCATTTTTAAAACCTAATATTAATTTTTACTAATAAATTCCGGGATTTTGGACCCCCCCCCTCCCCCGCCCCGGCTATGGCCTTGTTTTCCCGCTTCCCTTAACATTACATCCTTGAATTTGTTCTTTCTTATCAATATCTTTAAGAAAACAATTAGTTTTTATCAAGCCTTAGTAGTACTCTTTTAATTTGCATATCGAAATTTTCCTATTCTTGCTTAAATAATAATGTAGGTCTATGTGTTAAGGCTACCAAACAATATTCCTTATACATCTACTTATATAAAGCTAGACGGTAACACTGATTCATTGACATTAATTATTATGCACTTCCCATAATCAGACCCCCCTCAACCTTATACTTGAATTAAAGCTCTCGACGAGAAACCTTTGGGAAAATTGCCAAAAGTTAACATTTGTTTATTTTGCAAGCACCTTTTGGGCGGGAAAGATTTTTTAGATTTTTTAAATGTTTTCATTTTTTTACTTTGAGCGCGGTTTGTAAGAAAACGGTAAGAGATAGCAAAAAATTTTAAATACAAAAGTTGTAGAAAATTTAATTTAAGATTAAGGATTTTCATCAGATTTAAGATCCAATCATCCGTTTAGCCACTATTCATCCGAGAAGGGAGGCTCCACCCAACGTCCTTAAAGCTAGACGTTTTCACTGCTTCACTGACATTAATTATTAGGCACTTCCCGTAATCGGACCCCCCAACCTTATACTCGAATTAAAGCTCTCGACGAGAAACTTTTGGGAAAATTGCCAGAAGTTCACATTTTTTATTTTGGAAGCATCTTTTGGGCGGGAAAGATTTTTTAGATTTTTTAATTTTTTAATTTTTCCACTTTGAGCGCGTTTAGTAAGAAAGCTGTAAGAGATAGCAAAAAATGTTAAATACAAAAATTGTAGAAAATTTAATTTCAGACTAACAATTTTTCATCAGATTTAAGATCCAATCATCCGTTTAGCCACTATTCATCCGAGAAGGGAGGCTCCACCTAACGTCCTTAAAGCTAGATTTTTTCACTGATTCACTGATTCACTGACATTAATTATTAGGCACTTCCCGTAATCGGACCCCCCTCAACCTTATACTTAAATTAAAGCTCTCGACGAGAAACCTTTAAGAAAATTGCCAGAAGTTAACATTTTTTAATTTGGAAGCATCTTTTGGGCGGGCAAGATTTTTTAGATTTTTTAATTTTTTTAATTTTTCCACTTTAAGCGCGTTTAGGAAGAAAGCGGTAAAAGATAGCAAAAAATGTTAAATACAAAAGTTGTAGAAAATTTAATTTCAGACTAACGATTTTTCTTTAGATTTAAGATCCAATCATCCGTTTAGCCACTATTTATCCGAGAAGGGAGGCTCCACCCAACGTCTTTAACGCTAGACGTTTTCACTGATTCACTGACATTAATTATTTAGGCACTTTCCGTAATCGGACCCCCTCAACCTTATACTTGAATTAAAGCTCTCGACGAGAAACTTTTGGGAAAATTGCCAGAAGTTAAAATGTTTTTATTTTGGAAGCACCTTTTTGGCGGGAAAGATTTTTTAGATTTTTTTAACTTTTTAATTTTTCCACTTTGAGCGCGTTTAGTAAGAAAGCGGTAAGAGATAGCAAAAAATGTTAAATACAAACGTTGTAGCAAATAAATTTTCAAACTAACGATTTTGCATCAGATTTAAGATTCAATCATCCGTTTAGCCACTATTCATCCGAGAAGGGAGGCTCCACCCAACGTCTTTAAAGCTAGATGGTTTCACTGATTCACTGACATTAATTATGAAGCACTTCCCGTAGTTAGACCCCCCCCTCAACCTCATGCTTGAATTAAAGCTCTTGACGAGAAACTTTCAGGAAAATTGCTAAAAGTTAACATTTTTATTTTTGAAAGATCCTTTTGGGCGGGAAAGATATTTTCTATTTTTTTCATTTTTCCACTTTGATCGCGTTTTGAAAGAAAACGGTAAGAGATAGCAAAAAATGTTAAATACAAAAGTCGTAGAAAATTTAATTTCAGACTAACGATTTTCCATCAGATTTAATATCTAATCATTCGTTTAGCCGCTATTCACCCGAAAAGAAGCTCCGGCACATAATCCTTCAAATTTCTCATATTATCTTAGGGAGATAATGTTTAATGAGTTTGAGTCAGCTGCCAAATAAAACGGCTGATTTATGCTCGGTCTCCTATGTACAAACGAGCCAAAGATTAACGAGATTCTTTAGCGAATTTTCCAACTGCGAGTGAAGCGAAGCAGCCATCTGAGGCCGAAGACCGAGGCGGGGTTGGGACGCGAAGCGTCCAGGGGCAGAGCCCCTAGTATAATGATACTAGCTGACCCGTACTGCGTTGCCCGTGGTGGGTGGTATTTTCAGTCTTTTTAACGTAATTGTATTCTTTTTAAGTGTTCAGTCAGTTAGTGGTATTTGGCTTTTATATATATAGATCTTAAATAATAATAGCACTATTGTCGTAATAATAAAAGATCTGAAATTATGATTTTAGTAACTTTGATCCCCCCCAAACCCCCCCTAAAATTTCGAATTTTTTCAAACCCTTTTTAGTGAGCACCTATGGCCCTAGAGGAAGCTACATACCAAATTTCATTTCAATCCGTTCGGTAGTTTTTGAGAAATCGTGATGAGTGAGTCAGTGAGTGAGTGGTATTTCGCTTATATATATATATATATAGATAGATACGTTTGTCTTTGTGAACAGTGCATTACGTCAGACATACAATCGCATTAGTCGCTTATCTCGGAACACGGGAATGCGTTTGTTTACTTTTTTTTTAAATCGTTTGCTCCCGTTATCCACTGTTACAGCTGTGTGTTAAGTAAACAGAAATTACGTTTATCAATATTGGTTCATTGAGACGTAAAAATGTGTTGAAAAACTACAACGTCCGTCATTTATTAAAAGATAAACAAAACAAAGGGCAAATCACAAAGAACTCAAGTCAATTCTTATTCTCTTGATTTAGAAAAACAAGTAATGCATTACTGGCCGAAAAATGTGTCTTATATAGTTCTTATAATGGCGGCCGTTTAAAATGCTTAGTGTTAAATTATCTAAGACTTTTAATGGCCGCCATTTTGAAAATATTCAAGACACTGTTTTTGATTTGTTTGTGGCCTGGTAAAAGTTTACATAGGAAATATGATCCAAATTTGAACTCAATATCTTACAAACTTATACTTCCAAAAATATTACGTTTTGTAAAAAAAAATGGCGGATAGATGGGAAACGAAGCGTTTTCGGACTTATGTTAATTGAAACTTGTTATCTTATTTTTATCTAAGGAACAATTCTATAAAGCGGTAGTTCTGAGACACCATGTATGTAACTTTTGATCTAGAAAGTTCTTTTTTAAAAAAAAACCTTAAAATATCCCTTTTTTAGCGTTAGAATAGCGGGGTGTCATTTGACCCCGCCTGTCTAAACTGATTCCTTATAAGAACCCAGGGATGTCGGAAAGGGGAGGGGGCGTCCCCCCCATAATTTAAAATCCAAAAAGTTGGGAAATTTTAGATTTTGAAAAACGTAGGGATTTCGACACTGAGAATTGCAAGCAAAAAAACTCAAAAACTCCAACCTTTGGGTTTGCGTTTCCAAAGTTTTTGTTGCTAATTATCAACATTCACATAAACACAAGAAAGTTGTAATTCCGACCCAAAAAAGTCGGCCAAATCAAAATATTTCTGTACCGAAAAAATACGTGCATCGCTTCTTTTAAATGATGTTCTGGGAAATTTAGTTCCAACCCTTGCTATTGTGGCAACACTAGCTGTCATGAACCTGTTGAAGTTCTCGTACAAAATTAAAAACTTTTAAAGTACTCAATATAGTGTTAAAAACCCTACTTAGAGAAGTCCATTTTTCAAAGAAATACCGAAGGTGAGCCTTCAAGGTAAACTGGGATTTATTCCACAAAAACATAACCAAGACCCTCCTCTGTGCGTTGGAACTCCCACCACAGAAGTTGAGAAATATGGTCAACATTGTTGGGAAATTTTAGATTCCCCCCCCCCCCCCCAATAATTTGTTGTAGCAACGTCCCTGTAAGAACCCTGCACGTTTGCACACTGCAATTATGTCAAAGGAGGCGGAACTTTAAAAAGCGTAACCAAAAAATTGGAAAAATCTAAACTATAGTCTTTCCGCTCGGCCGTGATACCTAACTTCTCGGAACTCAACACCCCCAAGGCGTATTAAAGAAGGTGTGTGCATCGAGGAGCGTAAACTCGTCCGGCTCGCGCAGCTACGTCACGTGCTACACACTGAACCAGCAGTTCCGAGCGCAATTGTAAGCTTTTGCTCAAACTGCAAATTAAATACTTTATGGTTGTCTAAAAATTATGTTTTTGGTATCGATGGAAAGGTAATAAAGTGAGCATTAAAATGATATATGCCCATGGTCAAATATTCCTAGGCGTATAATTTTGAAACAAGTCTAAATCTAATATACGGGTTTGAATGACATAAAAATTACCCTAAGTGAGGAAGTTTTTTACTATTACTTTCGGGAGGCATTCAAAGACATAGAAATGTAGAGAATAAATTGTAGTAAATACTGACATAATTTTTTTTATGAAAGTTGTAGCTGTCCTATATAAATAAGATTGTAAT
>JAGFPH010002534.1:161940-175979 GCA_018207615.1 Philaenus spumarius | reverse complement strand
ACCACTGAACGGATTGGAACGAAATTTGGTATGTAGCTTCCTCTAGGGCCATAGGTGGTCTCTAAGAAAGGTTTTCAAAAAATTCGAAATTTTAGGGGAGGTTTGGGGGATCAAAGTTACTAAAAAAACCACCGAACGGATTGGAATGAAATTTGGTATGTAGCTTCCTCTAGGGCCATAGATGCTCACTAAGAAAGGGTTTCAAAAATTTGAAATCTTAGGCGGGGTTTGGGGGGGAGGTCAAAGTTACTAAATCACGATTTCTCCAAAACCACTGAACGGATTGGAACGAAATTTTATATGTAGCTTCCTCTAGGGCCCTAGGTGCTCGCTAAGAAAGGGTTAAAAAAATTCGAAATTTTAGCGGGTTTTGAGGGGTTAAAGGTACTAAAAGTCCCCATAAGAAATACATATTGTAATATATTTATTGATATAATATATTTTTTGTTAGTATACATTTAAGTATACATTTGATTTGTCTATGCGCGTGCAAAGCCGGATCGGGCCAGCTAGTTAATAAATATATAAGTATGATTCTTGGTGAATTATTTTTCAAGTGGACATTTTGTTGACTTTTGATGTGCAAGCATGACAAATATTAAATTGTAGGTGCGGCTGGAAAATATTTAAGTTCAAAAATATAAAAACAAAGTAAATTAAATTAAATCTGATTAATATATTTCACTAGCTGTCTGTCGTACAATTCTTTGCCAGTGTTAAAAAAGAATAACTAGTCTGAAGATTGTGTGGAGTGGAAACTTATTTAAGCAAATGTTGAGCCAAGAGCTGCAGATCTGCTCCTGCTGACAGACGAACATGGAAAAGAATAGTAGAGTAGGACAATAAAGGACTATAAATAAATAGAGTGATGGATGAATAAGAGTAAATAATATCTGTTGCACCCTGCTGCACTCTTATTCAAAATAAGGGACCTTTCCTTACTTTTACTTAATATTATCAAATACAGATATATTTAAATTTCCGTCTCAATTTTGACATTCAATGGCGGGCAAAGACATTTTTGCTAAATGTGATTCTTGTTTTGACGCCCTCTTATATAAATTTCCAACTCAGCAATACACAAAACACAAATTAATTATTTCTATTTCTAAATTATAGTCATGTCCTGCCAAATCAACCTCAGAAGACCAAAACTGAAAAGTGGTTGAATAAAATGTTTGCTGAAAAATATTGGTGTAATCCACCATTAGTTATCAAATCTCTATTACCCTTGGTTGAAACTCTCAATTGTACCAACGTATTGACGGTATGCTGTCTACTACCACTTTATTATTTAATCTACCCAAAAGGCAAACATATTTATTAAAAAAAAGTAAGTACGGTCGTAGGACCCCCGTCAGGAACGAAGTTCATCACGCCCTATCTTCAATTCTTTTACTACCCTTAACGGCAACATTCACGCATAATTTTTTAATCCTTCAATTGCCATTTATTATTAGTTTGTTTTTTATACAAATATTTACTGTTTCCATACGTTTAATTTTATTATGATAAAGGTGTAGAATTAATTATAACATCAAAACTAAGATGGTAAACATAGTTAAATGTCCATTCATTGTAAATACATTCGGTAAACATCAAATGTTGGTTCATCCGCCTAGGCCTAACCTAAAATTATTGTGTGTATGTTTAATTTATTTTACCTTTCTTAACGGCATCATACATACAATAATTTCAGGTTAGGCCTAGACTTAAAATTACTTTCTAGGTATAACCTAAAATTTCAGCGCTTGACGATAATATCTGAACTACGCCGGACGGAACCAATCGTCTCTTAATTTAAATTGATGAACCAAAACACATTGTGTTTCTTGACTGTATTTACATTCATTGCCATAGCAACCAATTTGGTAACGATTCGTTCCAAAAACGTTAAAAATATTATTTGATTAAAGCATAGCCTACAGCGTAGATATAGTTATCGCGCTACTCTGATACTGAGATTTATAAATATATATGTAACTAGGTTGGGTTTCTTTACAAAATTACAATCGTATATTAATACACATTCGCTGTAGAGCAAAGTGAAACGCTTCCCCTTCTCCGACTTCAGCATGCAGTTGAAAAGAAAGAGGAAGAGAATCGTGTCTACCCTCTCCATCAAATGTGTATACGTATCATTTTCTCTAGCCACAGTAGCATGTGATGGCCTGATCCGGTTCCAACCAGCAGTTGAGAAGAAATAGAACGAACATTTTCTATTCTCCCCGTCGCACACGTCGTAGACAGTCTACCCGCATGCGCTTCGTGTACCGTGTTAATAAGTAGCATAGGGAACCACTAGTCGCTTGTGTATTATACCGTAAATTAGCTGAACACATCATAATATTGATCTAATTTTTGTTGAAGTATTAAAAGTAATGGTTGAAATCCGCTGTTATATGTTGAATCGTTGTATATTGTTTTCAATTAGTTTTGTTTACTTCGTTTTTCAAACTTAGGCCTACAAATAAACAAACTGAGTGTGTGCCGTTAGAGATTTCACTTGGCAAATGTACAAAGCCTATAAATGTATATTTTATTCAAAGATCTGAAATACATTTTGGAAAACAAAACAAAAGATCTTTCATTTTCATCACAGGTCAACTTAAATCAGTGATTTTAATCCCAAATATTTTAAATTCATCCGTTTAGGCAAAGCTATACTATATTCTTATTCATTTTAAAATGGACACAACTTTTCACCGTCAGTTGGCCTATAATTATAAATTAATATAAGTTTAAACTTGTATGATAAAATAACAATAATTCAGACCAAGAGTCCGAGATAGTTAGCGATAGTCTAAAACATAGTTTTATGTTTGTAGGTCTAATTAGTGAATTAGCTGTCAATAATGAACTTAAAAAGGATTGTAAAAGTAATTACATTTCAAACGATTTCTAACACCAAAGCCGATCATGTGATACATCAAATGAATCGCTTCATGCTAAAAGGGCCTCAGTCCACTAAACCTAGTTTTCGGTAAATTAAAAAAAAACTGTCCCGCTATTAAATATAATAAAATACCTATTAACAAAAATATGTATTTAAATTTTACCAAAATAACAAACCTTTTGACACCATGAAATCTTAACTTGTGAATTGTAGTGCTCCAGAAAAAAATATAAAAGTCTCTGGACTTAGGTCCCTTTTAGCATGAAACCAGAATTGACAGGGATATATAACTTTTTTTCATGATAGAAATTAAAATTTAATAAAAGATTAAAGGTTTGAACATTACTTTTACAATAAATACTCTTAAAAAAGGTTTGAGTCAAAACAAAGTAAGTTTTGTTTAAAAAAAATGAATTCTTTATTCATCATCATGTTCATTGCAAGACGTAGTGGGCCAGTTCATAATGTCCTGGTAGAAGTCCTTATATTCTTCTGGTATATATGTCAGTAGTTTTTTAATGTCTTCTACTTTGTTTTTTTTAATAGCCACTTTCCCCAGAGGATACGCCTTGTTGGTAGGTCAACATAAATTTTTAGATTGCATCATTTGTTTCAGCTCGAAAGTGTTGGTAACCATACCATCTATCAAATCTCTCGCCACAACAAATCCTGGTGTCTTAGAATCATAGGTCATATGCATCAACAAGCTTATCATAAATTTCTTTTTTTCTCTTTAGGCACTGTTTTTTTTTCTTGTTTCTTCAGATGTACAATTTTCTTTATACAGCATGGGCCACCAGTTTTTAAAGTCTAATATCTCATCGGTAGAGACTTCCTTAACGATAAATTTGTTTGATTTACTAGATTGTATTATAAATTGGGTAATTTCATGAATGCTATAGAATCTGTCATGCTTTTTGATCTCTCTTTTTATAATACTAAAAGCGTTTGGATTCCGCATTAAGAACCTAACGACGGCATGGTTTTTATTCTGTCCTCCACAATCATCTGAATAGACATGTAGTTCAGTGTTTTGTAAAGGGACAGAATCTAAAAAGTCTTGTAAGAATGAACATACCTCATTGGGACCTTTTTTAGCAACACCTTCATGATATAAATACATGTTCGCAATATTTTTTTTAATGTCATGAATGCAGAATATATTAGTAGTCAATTGCCGCAGATAAAAAGTATCTTGAACTGGTACGTTCGGTAGATGAACATTCTGCATAAAGTCAAAACATATAGCTTTTACGTGGGGATCACTCGATTTATTATCAACTTCTTCCTTTAGTTTATTGTAAAACTTTTTGGATTTCCTTTTATGAACTGCAAGCTCGGCTTCAGTACAACGCTTTGCTGCGTCATTTAAATGGGGGCTCTTAATCTTAAGTTTTAACTCTTCGCAAACACAACAACAGTCTATCTGTGGTTAACTTCTTCGTAATTTTCTTCCATAATTTAGCAGACACTCTTAAAATATTTTATGCAAGACTCTAAAACACTAAGTAAATATAAATTACACTCAATTAACTTCACTCTTACACGAAATTGAGACTCTAAGAAACATTGCAGGTTAGAACACTAGACCAGCTGATCAAGAGGCTAGCAGGTTTGCCAACAATTCGCGCTAAAAGGACCTCAGTCATAGACTGAAGCCCTTTTAGCATGAAATAAAATTTTGAAGTGTATTTTTCTGTGTTATAGAAGCATGTGACTGAAGCCCTTATAGCACAAAAACATAGAGCTATGTCTTATTATATGAAAACCATACTAAGCAGAAATTGTCATTTTTGTGACTGAGGCCCTTTTAGCATGAAGCGATTCAAATGCAGAGAGAGCAATGTATAAAATCAACTGTTTCTAGAAGCTAGAAAGTTTCTCTTTTAACTCGCGAGAGTCTAACACAATTTTTGGCGAACATGTCATGTGCTAATGTTTTAATGGATTTCTAACAATTTATCCAGCGAAGTAAAAAGCCGTAAGAACGAAAAGTTTCTCAGTTTTGCATGACTTCTTCAACTAAATTTATTAAAATAAAACCAGCCGACGTGGATGTATTAATTTTCAAACATTCTTCCAGGTACTGTTTTAAATTACCTTTAACAGTACTAAACAAAAGGTTACCAAACACAGTGTCATGTGTTGGCCTGATGAAGAAAAAGAGGGAACATTTTCTATTCTCTCGGTCGCATCCGTCATAGACAGTCTACCCGCATGCGAATCGTGTACTGCGTTAATACGTAGCATAGGAAACCACTAGTCGTTTGCTTATTATACTGTAAAATATCTGAACACGTTATAATATTTATGTAAATTTATTAAAACAACCAGCTGACGTGGATCTATTAATTGCCAAACATTCTTCCAGGAACTGTTTTAAATTATCTTTAACGGTAGGATGTAAAAGGTTCTCAAACACCAGGTTATCTAAAAATAGTTGTAGTTTATTTAACTGTCACCATTAATTTGTTTAATTGAATACAATTTTTCAGCTCAGAATAATTAAGAATTCGAGATTATTGTGAAGGACGATCTTGGAGATTATTTAGCCGAATCTAATAACTCATTTTGTCAAAGTCGATGAAAAATTATGGTAAAAGTAAAAAATACAGACCAAAACATAGAATGATAAAATCAGCTTATCTAATACATGATTAAATCAACTCTATTCTTTTGACCTTGGAACTGTATTTTTAAAACGCCGATTTCGGGTCGTATCTCAGGATCCGAGTCTAACGGTGTTTTGAGTGGAAATTTTTGAAATATCCCTCCATTGCTCAACCACAGCAGATATCCTTCAGTTCGACACGGTTATGGCGTTCTAGCTTATCCAATGTAGTATAATTAATGAGTTGGCAGATTCCCGTTCACTCAACACTGCGGGGAATCCTTTACGATCTTTACCAATGAATTATCGAAAGAACTGTTCGTGTGCGGTATTTGTGTTCATCAAAGTACAACGCATTTTATCAATTCATTTGGCAGCGGTTATCAACTTTTTCCCAGTTGCGTACCATTTAACAACTTGTTTTCATGACTTGTACCTCCGGACTCTAATTCGTATCTAGTGCAAGTCTAGCGTCAGTAACAAGGAATCAGTACTGTATTAGGGTTAGCAATAAATAACTTACAGTTTAAAACTATATGAGCATTATTTTTTGCTATTAAATTTTTACATTTCAATCTATATAAATTAAAATGGAAATGTTCGTTTGTTCAAAATCTTAAATCTCAGAAAGTTCTTCACTTCAATTAATATTGTTTTAACTATTTAATACTGTAACTCTATACAATGTACATTTCCTCCATTACACGCTGTCTTTCCGCGAAAGTAGATTAGTAAAAATATGCGTACTACTATAGTATAGAGTGACTTTTCAATCAGAGAGTACACATTATACAGAGTGGACACTGGGGTCTCGCCTGTGAATTCGACCACGCAGCTGAACCGCTGACGTGAGTTGAGCAAATTTACAAAATTAAGTTTATAGGCGTATGTTTTAGGGTTTCAACCAAAAATGTAGGAAACAGGTCTACTCACGACGGTGTTGGATAGCTGCCTCTACTAAATATATTAGCAGACTTTGTTTGCGCCTAAGCATCCAGCTTCCAATCACGCGCTCCTTCGTTACACTCGCAGTGAAAAACTCGCTTTGTGAGTTTTCACCTAGATCTTTTGGCCTCGGGTTATGACCTTCGCTTCGCTCGCAACGTAAAAACTTGCTGTACGGCCTTGAAAATTCCCCAAGGTAAAATCCACCACGTGGCTTTGAACCGGGTACTTTTATAGTATTTCACGTTTTGATCGATTTTGGGGAACCAGGAGAGCTATAAGGTCGCTTAAAAAACAAAGTGTGCAGAATAACATCCTACATTTATATTTTCAGAAAAAAATCTAAAAAAAATCATTCTCGTAGGAAAAATCTAAAAAAATAGTTACTTCCGGGTAAAAAACGTTCTTCCGGTTTTTGGATTTTTTTGGTCAGCGATCTCGTCCGAGCGACGTAGACAGCCAACATGTGTACCAAATTTGGACCAGATCGGACTTAAAATGCGGCCGCTAGAGTGCGAACACATATATACATATATATATGATTTTTAATAACACTCCAAAAGTGTTCTGGGACCATGATCGGTGCTCATTTGCTACTCCCGACCTTAGGTCTTACCATAAGGGACATTGCAATAGCTCATTTTTCCTATGGAAATTCGCTAAAAACCTCTACATAACATATTATAGTTAGGCCTAACTAACAAAATCACTCTATGCAATAATAGTAGGCTAAAGTGTGTGAAGAGCCAGCTCAGGTCGGCATTTAAAACGCTTTAAATAATCGACGATTGCTAAGTTAGTACTAACGGTAGGTTTAAATTGATTTCATATATAAAACAATGAACTCTTTGGTAACATATTTCAGCAGATATCTTTTCTTTAACCAAATAACAAAATTTTTTCTCACATGTCGAAAATTTGATGTTTGTTTGTTTTTAAATTAAATTTGTGTTTCAGAAAAACATTTTTCTCATTCGACAGTGTTAAGTTTTGTACATTTAAAGCACACGGTTGCCTTCAGCAAAGGTTTGATCCTTCTAATTGTGAAGTTTCATAATTTTTTAACGATGTTTAGAGGTATAAATGACGTGATAAACGGTGTCGATTGCTCGCGCCAGTCAAGAGCAGCGGTCTTGCCAAGTTCTGGCCGCTAATGGAGGACCCTCAGGGCCGGATTTAGCATTTTGGCGCCCCTAGGCCCAATAATTTTTTCCGCCCCCTAGTCTGGTTAAAGTTACTTCCCCAAAACCTTTATTAAAAAATTATATCAGGCCTAGGCCTGTATATTAATTACTTAAACACCACTACACGATGCAATTTTATCATTGCAAGTTTTTTGAGTAATTTACTTGGTTCTGGGCTTAACAAAATGCCGTCTTAAAACACTTTTAGTAAATTTTAAGTTATGGCTATTTATTTTTATTTCTAGATATTTTTTTAATTTTTTTTTCTCTCGGCCGTGCGCCCCCTGGGAGCTTGCGCCCATAGGCCTGGGCCTACCGGGCCTATTGGGAAATCCGGCCCTGAGGACCCTTTTGGCTTCACTGCCTCGCATGTATTCAGTATAGGGAAAGCCACTCCTATACCTCTTAGACGTTGCTCACATGAGACCTTACATTGCTTTCCTTGTCCTCTACCACCTTCCATTTCGTGACCATTTCATCACCTTTTCGTACTTTCTGGTTTCTTGATTTGACTTCTACCTTTATATTTAGTCATCTAAACAACATAAGTAATATTTGTATTTTACAAATACATACCAGTCTTCGCAATTCCAGTGACATCGCGTCCTTATCGCTTGCTGTTGTTAGAATCTCTGAACTCTACAGGCTACGGTTTACATGCCAACCTTGCAAACGATTCGTTGCGGTATGACGATGGAGATTTTCTGGATCGTGTCGTCTACGAATGGTGCTCACATTGAACATTGTAGGAAACCCTGTTCGAGCTGCTTTTTTATTTCATGTATTATTTATAATTGTAAGTTAAATGTAATAAATACTACAAAGCCTTACAATATCTATATTCATTTTAAAACAGCCGGTACAATGTATCCTAGAATATAGTTTCTAAGTGCTCATCATTGTCTCTTTCCTCCTGATGTCGTTCAATCATTTTAAAAATATCCGTTTGCTGTTCTAAGTTTTTTTATTTCACAACACGAGCATTTATCATTACGCCGCACATTCTCACGACGTCGTCAACAGACAATTTGTTGCCAACTTCCTTCCTGTTATTAATTCTGATATCATTTTTCCTAGTTTTCTGAATCATAGCTCTAATAAATTTCAGTCTGGACCTTGCAGTTTGCCTTGACTAAGAGGATACAATCTTACTTTTAACGTCTAGATAACCGTTGCTTCGAAGTAAGATTGTCTTGCGGTTCGAACCTCTTTATATTATAAGATCTCTCAAATTCTTAAAAAGCGTTACTCGCAAGTCCAACTATTGAGTTGAATGTTCTTGTGATGAATTGTTCAGACCGAGAATGTAAAAACAATCAAAAACATTGATTCCGCATTACTACAAATATTTACATTCCCAGCTAGCTCTTTTTATGTCTCAAAGAAAAATTGGGGTGAACTGAACACTTCATCTCCAAGTCTGGCGATATGCGTTGCGCCAATGTATTTAAAATCGTTCAAAGTTAAGTTTATATACGGTACATAATGTTTTCAATTAGTTGGTTAAGATTTTTGCTTTCACATATTTTGCAGTAAAGTGTTTATTTTTATAATTAATTTGTTCTTTGTTTGTAACAGTTTAACTCAAAAATGACTCATCCGAATGAGATGAAACATAATAATTCCTTGAAAATTTCTTAGAGAAGACTGGATCCGGAGGATCTTATTTTCGAAGGAACCCTAAGCAGAGGTCAGGGAAACGAAGAAACCAGGGTTGCTGGGATTATTGCTTCAAGAATTTAGAAAGATAAACCATAAAACTAACATTTTAAAAACAACCGTGACTCCTGGAAGTTTTTACTCCCTTTAAGATTTTGATTAATTGTAGGCTATAATACTCTTAATAATCTCGTACTATAACAAATTCGTTTTTTAAACCCACAATTTTCAATATCGTTAAATGTCACAGGAAAATATAAGTTGCATTCTCAAAATAATTTTGCAAAACTTCTATAATAGGGTAAACCAAATGAATGGAAACCCCTCAATAACTTGAAATCTATTTAAAATATATTTCTGTAACTATTGGTATGTCCACACTCATGAGCTTCCCCTTTCCCTTTCATCTTCAACTTGCTCTTCTTCTTTCCTTTCAACTTGTCTTTAGAAGCATTCAATTTGTTGTCCACACTTGTTCAACAGTTCATTCCTCACAAGATGGAAGAGTCGAATGCGTGTTTGCTTATTGCGATTAGTTCTGCTTTCATTGTGTTTTCGCGGAGTAACAGGAGAAAAAGAAAACGTCGACGAGCGATCTGGACAAAACATTTTTTGAGAAATAGTCATGAAGAATTATTAATGGAACTTCACGTAGATAATGGGTTGTTCAGGAATTTTACTAGACTGTCGGAGGGAAACTTTCATGAACTGTTGACCATGTTTGAGCCGGCAATTAAAAAAAAACAATCGCTTCCGAGATTCGGTTTCTCCTGAAATCAGGCTGGCATTATGTTAAGGTTCCTGGCTACTGGAGATTCAATTTCCTTTCCATCCCATTTCTTCCTCTTTCTCGGTTAGATTTCCTCCAATTTCCTTTGTCTGTTTTGAGGTTCGAATATAAATAGTAGCGATTTGTACGCAAACCATGGTGATTTGTACACATTTTTCGCAGCAGAATTCGTTTTCCTTTTTTTTCACTTTTGCGTGTTCTTTTGAAAAATATGATCACAAACTTTTTATTTTAGTTTTTACTTTTTCGACGGTTAACTGGTGCTTGTCGACCAACAACTTAAGATTATCGCGTCTAACAATTTTGTTTGTGTAACCAGAGTGGTTGACGTCCCACAACGCCGGTATTAGTCTGTACTCTTCAATAAAATTTGAAATTGCTTCTGCAGACTGCGATATTATGACTGGTTTAAACGAAAAGACGAAAGGAACAAGGCAAGAAAATCCATAGTTGATGGATTCACTTGTAATAAGGCATGCGCTATCGAATTCTGAGAATTTTACGGGGGAAGAGACATGCCTCTACGCTTGATACACGTTCCCTCCACCGTGCTTCATGTTGAAGATGAAAGAGAAGGAAAAGGAAAGCGCACGAGTGCGGACATAGCTTACGATAACGTGTTGGTTAGGTTAGGGCACTCTTACTTTCGGCGTGTACAGAATTTCAAGCCATTCTTGGGGGGGGGGGGCAGTGGTCGTGCGTCAAATATTTTAAAGGGGAATACCATTGTGAGATACATCATGTTAAAGGTATCTTTAAAACAAGAAAACTGGTGTAAATTAAAAGTTTCTACGTTGCCTGTATCCAAAGTGGCGACCGATTTAAGTTTTGATTTTTTAGTTTAACTGAAACATATTGTTTAATAAATACTGATTTTTCAATTTATTTGATAATATCGACTTAATAAAGTTTTACAAAGTTAATTTATTAGCAACTTGTTCATTTTCTTGAAATACTGTACCATATTATTTCTTTTAAAAAAATAAAAAACCAATCACCATTTTTTAAACAGGTATCTTAAAAACTTTTTATTTAATCAATTTTGTTTGTTTTAAAGAGACATTTAACATGATTTATAACACAATGGGAGTTCTCATTTTTTTAAATATTTGAGTCAAAATCCCTGGGCCACCCCCAATAAGGGGATGAAATTCTGTTGCACGTCAAAAGGTAGAGTAGTTGAACAACACGTAATTCTAAAAGTTACACAAATCTATTGCAAACAGATTTCAAGTTATTGAATGGTATCCATACATTTGGTTCACCCTATAAACCCTATTTAAAGATTCGTTAATACTTTTTGGCAACATAGAGGCTATTTTATTTCGTACGTTTCAACAAACCACAGTAATAATTTTAAACAAGTTCTCACATTCTCAGACAGTCTCCTATCTGGAGACGTTTTTGAGTTGAATATGCAATTAATGAATGCTTATACATGACATTTGCTCAGTTCCAGAAAAAAGGGAACAACTAAGGGACTGCCACACGAAATCGAGGGATGTTTACTACCACGACAGATTATTGTTTAGATATAAATGAAATGAAGTGTAAAAAAGTGAATGATGTGAAATTACCAAGTACTCAAAACAGTAAACTGAAGTTTTAATATATATTGTTAAACAAACTACGTTCCATTTCCCCCAAACTAATAATTTTCAGGAAGATCTTAAAACTGTTATTATTTTTAACTCGTGCTAAGCAATAAATAGGAAAAATATAAATACAAATGGTGTTAATATTTTTCAGCATAACATTTTTATTACAAAACCAGCAGTTTATAGCGGCCTATAACTTGATTGCTAGCTATTTACAGATTCTATTACAATTCAAAACAAGTTTGATCATTGCGCAATTAATTAAGATTTATTTATGTTTAAATCATTGCTATTTATTTTTATATCCGTCATATAATGTAGGAGTAATTTTATTTTATGATGTTGGTAATAAGACAAGCCTTACGGCCTGATCACGCAGAGTAGAGGGTCTGCATAAAACTACTGAAACATCAAGAAAATTCCCAATTAAACTTAATTTTTAAAATTTGTACCATTGTTAAGTCTAATTTTTCAAAATATTTAAAAAAATAATAACTATTCTTTACTTTTTTTTATGAAATAGTTTTCTAGTATTCATTAAAAGGAAATTGGCGATATTTTAAATAAAAAGACGCATATAGTTAATATTCTGCTGTTTTTGTTCCTCTAATTGCAGACTTACCATTGTTATTTAGTACAACCCTTAATTGGAACCTATGTTCTTAGTAAGGATATTATTATGTACATATTTTGTTTATGGTATTGGTAACGTAAAAATGGATCATTTTTGTTATTGTAATTTAAAATGTGTTAAATTCTATTTAGCACGCACAATTATAAGAAAATCTCAAAATTTATATTTTCGTTCTGCCATAACAATTTCATTTACACAATTTAATTTACTAAATCATTTTCTCATTTGTAAAATCAACTGGAGCACAGAAAATATACGGTGTAGGACACAGAACATTTTATGTGAGGTGCGCGGAAAGTAAGGACTTACTTGTCTACATTAAAAAAAAACTATGAAACTATTTATAGTTTATAGTAACTGTACTTGTTTATAGTTACTGTTACATAGAAAACAGCTGTTTTCGGTGTAGTACAATGAAAAATCTTTTGAAATAATGCTGTGTATTTAAATTACAAGTGAAAAAACATAGACCAAGACCGGGGATTTGAACACAGGACCTTTGCCTTTCCGGGGCAACACTCTACCACTGAGCTATCCTGATCCTCCAGATATTGGTCGATGTTATCTCACTTGTATGGTTTTACTGCATTTATGAATTAATAGTTTGAATACCTCGCATGCGACATTGAAAACAATCTCAATTATTTTTGCAGCCTACAGTGGTGTTATTTATTATTATTTTTAATTTGTAATAAAGTACCTGCTTACACGCTTCCTCAGCAAGGGTTAAATTAATTAAATTAAAAGTGAAAAAACACTTTTGGTAGGCTGCAAAAATAATTGAGATTGTTTTCAATGTCGCATGCGAGGTATTCAGTCTATTAATTCATAAATGCAGTAAAACCGTACAAGTGAGATACCATCGACCAATATCTGGAGGATCAGGATAGCTCAGTGGTATAGTGTTGCCCCGGAAAGGCAAAGATCCTGGGTTCAAATCCCGGTCTTGGTCCATGTTTTTTCACTTGTAATTTAATTAATTTAACCCTTGCTGAGGAAGCGAGTAAGCAGGTAATTTATTGCAAATTAAAAATAATAATGCTATTACTCGCCCAAAATGTTACTTGTAATAAAACAAACGTAATATGGATCTACAAACGTAATCATCTATCTATAGATTTTTTCGTTAATATTTGATGTAGGCCTAGTTTCTTTTCCTACATATCTTACAGCTTGATTTAAAATGTGTTAAGCAAATTCTCATTTGTAAAATCAGCTGGTGCACAGAAAAACTACGGTGTAGTACACAGAAAATTTTATGTGAAGTGCACGGAAAGTAAGGACTTACTTGTCTACATAGAAGAAACAATGAAACTGTTTATAGTTTATAGTAATTGTACTTGTTTATAGTTACTGTTACATAGAAAACAGCTGTTTTGGTGTAGTATAATGAAACATCTTTTAAAATAACTATGTAACTTACTCGCCCAAAATGTTACTTGTAATAAAACAAACGTAATCATCTATAATATGGCACTCAAGTCATGTGAGCTGAACAAGTTACATAAGTTAAAATTAAGTGTTATTTCTCATAAGTCCAATTCAAGTTTAAATTTTAGTAATCATATATGTATAGATTTTTATAGATAAATTTTTACTGCAGCTAAGTTGTACAGTGGAACTACCGGAAACATTCTTGTAATGCAAGCAAATCTTATTAATTTAAGTTAACTAGGGAAACGCAATGGTTCTCCTCTAGTTTATTTTACATTTTAGTCCTAA